>VONZ01004904.1:0-11240 GCA_012976165.1 Labeo catla | reverse complement strand
GAGCTGAGTTGCCTAAAATCAGCATTGGCGTTCTTAGAAGGTTCTCAGCTTAGCGTTTTATGAACTGAGGCTCTAACTGAATTTCATATGCAATAAACTTCTAACACATCAAGAAGTGTCTTTCTGCATTGTAAATAACATTCCTTTCATGCATGTGGAACATTTTTAATATGGCTCAGCTTTTTTCATGAAAGTTCATGAACTAGCGCTTGGGATGAGAAAAGACGTTTTAGAGCGTTTCCAAGTATGCCTTGGTTTGCTGAGCTGAGTTGCCTAAAATAAGTATTGGCATTTCTAGAAGGCTCTAACTAATTGTTTTATGCACTGAGGCTCTATCTAAATTTCATATGCAAAAAACTTCTAACACATCAAGAAGTGTCTTTCTGCATTGTAAATAACATTTCTTTCATGCATGTGAAACATTTTTAATGTTGCTCAGCTTTATTCATGAAACTACATGAACTTTCGTTTTCTGGCAGAGAAAAGACGTTTTAGAGCGTTTCCAAGCATGCCTTGGTTTCGTGAGCTGAGTTGCCTAAAATCAGTATTGGCGTTCCTAGAAGGCTCTCACTAAGCGTTTTATGAACTGAGGCTCTAACTAAATTTTATATGCAAAAAATTTCTAACACATCAAGAAGTGTCTTTCTGCATTGTAAATAACATTTCTTTCATGCATGTGAAACATTTTTAATGTTGGTCAGATTTATTCATGAAACTTCATGAACTTTCGTTTTCTCACAGAGAAAAGACGCTTTAGAGCGTTTCCAAGCATGCCTTGGTTTCATGAGCTGAGTTGCCTAAAAACATTTTTGGCGATCCTAGAAGGCCCTAACTAAGCGTTTTATGCATTGAGGCTCTAACTAAATTTCATATGCAATAAACTTCTAACACATCAAGAAGTGTCTTTCTGCACTGTAAACAACATTTCTTTCATGCATGTGAAACATTTTTAATATGTCTCAGCTTTTTTCATGAAACTGCATGAACTAGCGTTTTCTGACTGAGAAAAGACGTTTTAGAGCGTTTCCAAGCATGCCTTGGTTTCATGAGCTGAGTTGCCTAAAATCAGTATTGGCGTTCCTAGAAGGCTCTCACTGAGCGTTTTATGAACTGAGGCTCTAACTAAATTTCATATGCAAAAAAACTTCTAACACATCAAGAAGTGTCTTTCTGCATTGTAAATAACATTTCTTTCATGCATGTGAAACATTTTTAATGTTGGTCAGCTTTATTCATGAAACTACATGAACTTGCGTTTTCTGGCAGAGAAAAGACGTTTTAGAGCGTTTCCAAGCATGCCTTGGTTTCATGAGCTGAGTTGCCTAAAATCAGTATTGGCGTTCCTAGAAGGCTCTCACTAAGCGTTTTATGCATTGAGGCTCTAACTAAATTTCATATGCAAAAAAATTCTAACACATCAAGAAGTGTCTTTCTGCATTGTAAATAACATTTCTTTCATGCATGTGAAACATTTTTAATATGTCTCAGCTTTTTTCATGAAACTGCATGAACTAGCGCTTTCTGACTGAGAAAAGACGTTTTAGAGCGTTTCCAAGCATGCCTTGGTTTCAAGAGCTGAGTTGCCTAAAATCAGTATTGGCGTTCCTAGGAGGCCCAGACTGAGCGTTTTATGAACTGAGGCTCTAACTAAATTTCATATGCAAAAAAATTCTAACACATCAAGAAGTGTCTTTCTGCATTGTAAATAACATTTCTTTCATGATTGTGAAACATTTTTAATATGGCTCAGCTTTTTTCATGAAACTGCATGAACTAGCGTTTTCTGACTGAGAAAAGACGTTTTAGAGCGTTTCCAAGCATGCCTTGGTTTCATGAGCCGAGTTGCCTAAAATCAGTGTTGGCGTTCCTAGAAGGCCCAGACTGAGCGTTTTATGAACTGAGGCTCTAACTAAATTTCATATGCAAAAAACTTCTAACACATCAAGAAGTGTCTTTCTGCATTGTAAATAAAATTTCTTTCATGCATGTGAAACATTTTTAATGTTGGACAGCTTTATTCATGAAACTTCATGAACTTTCGTTTTCTGACAGAGAAAAGACGTTTTAGAGCGTTTCCAAGCATGCCTTGGTTTCATGAGCTGAGTTGCCTAAAAACATTTTTGGCGATCCTAGAAGGCCCTAACTAAGCGTTTTATGAACTGAGGCTCTAACTAAATTTCATATGCAAAAAACTTCTAATACATCAAGAAGTGTCTTTCTGCATTGTAAATAACATTCCTTTCATGCATGTGAAACTTTTTTAATATGGCTCAGCTTTTTTCATGAAACTGCATGAACTAGCGTTTTCTGACAGAGAAAAGACGTTTTAGAGCGTTTCCAAGCATGCCTTGGTTTCATGAGCTGAGTTGCCTAAAAACATTTTTAGCGTTCCTAGAAGGCCCTCACTAAGCGTTTTATGAACTGAGGCTCTAACTAAATTTCATATGCAAAAAACTTCTAACACATCAAGAAGTGTCTTTCTGCATTGTAAATAACATTTCTTTCATGCATGTGAAAAAATTTTAATGTTGGTCAGCTTTATTCACGAAACTTCATGCACTAGCGTTTTCTGACTGAGAAAAGACGTTTTAGAGCGTTTCCAAGCATGCCCCGGTTTCATGAGCTGAGTTGTCAAAATCAGTATTGGCGTTCCTAGAAGGCCCAGACTTAGCGTTTTATGAACTGAGGCTCTAACTAAATTTCATATGCAAAAAACTTCTAACACAGCAAGAAGTGTCTTTCTACATTGTAAATAACATTTCTTTCATGCATGTGAAACATTTTTAATGTTGGTCAGTTTTATTCATGAAACTTCATGAACTTTCGTTTTCTGACAGAGAAAAGACGTTTTAGAGCGTTTCCAAGCATGCCTTGGTTTCAAGAGCTGAGTTGCCTAAAATCAGTATTGGCGTTCCTAGATGGCCCAGACTGAGCGTTTTATGAACTGAGGCTCTAACTAAATTTCTATGCAAGAAATTTCTAACACATCAAGAAGTGTCTTTCTGCATTGTAAATAACATTTCTTCATACGTGGAAATTTTAATATGGTCTGTGGTTTTCATGAAACTGCATGAACTAGCGTTTTCTGACTGAGAAAAGACGTTTTAGAGCGTTTCCAAGCATGCCTTGGTTTCATGAGCTGAGTTGCCTAAAATCAGCATTGGCGTTCCTAGAAGGCTCTCACTAAGCGTTTTATGAACTGAGGCTCTAACTAAATTTCATGCAAACCTTCTACCATCAAGAAGTGTCTTCTTGCATTGTAAATAACATTTCTTTCATGCATGTGAAACATTTTTAATGCGGGTCAGCTTTTTTCATGAAACTGCATGAAATAGCGTTTTCTGACTGAGAAAAGACGTTTTAGAGCGTTTCCAAGCATGCCTTGGTCTCATGAGCTGAGTTGCCTAAAAACATTTTTGGCCATCCTAGAAGGCCCTAACTAAGCGTTTTATGCATTGAGGCTCTAACTAAATTTCATATGCAAAAACTTTCTAACACATCAAGAAGTGTCTTTCTGCATTGTAAATAACATTTCTTTCATGCATGTGAAACATTTTTAATGTTGGTCAGCTTTATTCATGAAACTTCATGAACTTTCGTTTTCTGACAGAGAAAAGACGTTTTAGAGCGCTTCCAAGCATGCCTTGGTTTCAAGAGCTGAGTTGCCTAAAATCAGTATTGGCGTTCCTAGGAGGCCCAGAATGAGCGTTTTATGAACTGAGGCTCTAACTAAATTTCATATGCAAAAAATTTCTAACACATCAAGAAGTGTCTTTCTGCATTGTAAACAACATTTCTTTCATGCATGTGAAACATTTTTAATATGTTCCAGCTTTTTTCATGAAACTGTATGAACTAGCCGCTTTCTGGACTGAGAAAAGCAAAGACGCTTTAGAGCGCTGCTTCCTAAGCATGCCCTTTGGTTCTGCGGAGCTGAGTTGCCTGTAAAATCAGTATTTCTCATGCCTCTAGCTGGCTCTCTACTAAGCGCTTATGAACTGAGGCTCCAACTAAATTTCATATGCAAAAAATTTGTAACACATCAAGAAGTGTCTTTCTGCATTGTAAATAACATTTCTTTCATTATTGTGAAACATTTTTAATATGGCTCAGCTTTTTTCATGAAACTGCATGAACTAGCGTTTTCTGACTGAGAAAAGACGTTTTAGAGCGTTTCCAAGCATGCCTTGGTTTCCAGAGCTGAGTTGCCTAAAATCAGTATTGGCGTTCCTAGGAGGCCCAGACTGAGCGTTTTATGAACTGAGGCTCTAACTAAATTTCATATGCAAAAAGTTTCTAACACATCAAGAAGTGTCTTCCTGCATTGTAAATAACATTTCTTTCATGCATGTGAAACATTTTTAATATGTCTCAGCTTTTTTCATGAAACTGCATGAACTAGCGTTTTCTGACTGAGAAAAGACGTTTTAGAGCGTTTCCAAGCATGCCTTGGTTTCATGAGCTGAGTTGCCTTAAAACATTTTTGGCGATCCTAGAAGGCCCTAACTAAGCGTTTTATGCATTGAGGCTCTAACTAAATTTCATATGCAAAAAACTTCTAACACATCAAGAAGTGTCTTTCTGCATTGTAAATAACATTTCTTTCATGCATGTGAAACATTTTTAATATGGCTCAGCTTTTTCATGAAACTGCATAAACTAGCGTTTTCTGACTGAGAAAAGACGTTTTAGAGCGTTTCCAAGCATGCCTTGGTTTCATGAGCTGAGTTGCCTAAAATCATTATTGGCGTTCCTAGAAGGCCCAGACTGAGCTGCTTATGAACTGAGGCTCTAATCCAAATTTCATATGCAATAAATTTCTAACACATCAAGAAGTGTCTTTCTTCATTGTAAATAACATTTATTTCATGCATGTGAAACATTTTTAATATGGCTCAGGTTTTTTCATGAAACTGCATGAACTAGCGTTTTCTGACTGAGAAAAGACGTTTTAGAGCGTTTCCAAGCATGGCTTGGTTTCATGAGCTGAGTTGCCTAAAAATCAGTATTGGCGTTCCTAGAAGGCTCTCACTAAGTGTTTTATGAACTGAGGCTCTAACTAAATTTCATATGCAAAACTTCTAACACATCAAGAAGTGTCTTTCTGCATTGTAAATAACATTTCTTTCATGCATGTGAAACATTTTTAGTGTGGGTCAGATTTATTCATGAAACTGCATGAAATAGCGTTTTCTGACTGAGAAAAGACGTTTTAGAGCGTTTCCAAGCATGCTTTGGTTTCAAGAGCTGAGTTGCCTAAAATCAGTATTGGTGTTCCTAGAAGGCCCAGACTGAGTGTTTTATGAACTGAGGCTCTAACCAAATTTCATATGCAAAAAATTTCTAACACATCAAGAAGTGTCTTTCTGCATTGTAAATAACATTTCTTTCATGCATGTGAAACATTTTTAATATGGCTCAGCTTTTTACATGAAACTGCATGAACTAGCGTTCTCTGACAGAGAAAAGACGTTTTAGAGCGTTTCCAAGCATGCCTTGGTTTCAAGAGCTGAGTTGCCTAAAATCAGTATTGGCGTTCCTAGGAGGCCCAGACTGAGCTGCTTATGAACTGAGGCTCTAACTAAATTTCATATGCAAAAAGTTTCTAACACATCAAGAAGTGTCTTCCTGCATTGTAAATAACATTTCTTTCATGCATGTGAAACATTTTTAATATGTCTCAGCTTTTTTCATGAAACTGCATGAACTAGCGTTTTCTGACTGAGAAAAGACGTTTTAGAGCGTTTCCAAGCATGCCTTGGTTTCATGAGCGAGTTGCCTAAAATCAGTATTGGCGTTCCTAGAAGGACCTAACTAAGCGTTTTATGAACAGAGGCTCTAACTAAATCATATGCAAAAAATTTCTAACACATCAAGAAGTGTCTTCTGTATTGTAAATAACATTCCTTTCTAAGTGCCGTGAAACATTTTTAATGTGGGTCATCTTTATTCATGAAACTGCATGAACTAGCGTTTTCTCACTGAGAAAAGACGTTTTAGAGCGTTTCCAAGCATGCCTTGGTTTCATGAGCTGAGTTGCCTAAAATCAGTATTGGCGTTCCTAGAAGGCTCTCACTAAGCGCTTTATGAACTGAGGCTCTAACTAAATTTCATATGCAAAAAACTTCTAACACATCAAGAAGTGTCTTTCTGCATTGTAAATAACATTTCTTTCATGCATGTGAAACATTTTTAGTGTGGGTCAGATTTATTCATGAAACTGCATGAAATAGCGTTTTCTGACTGAGAAAAGACATTTTAGAGCGTTTCCAAGCATGCCTTGGTTTCATGAGCTGAGTTGCCTAAAATCAGTATTGGCATTCCTAGAAGGCCCAGACTGAGCATTTTATAAACTGAGGCTCTAACTAAATTTCATATGCAAAAAACTTCTAACACATCAAGAAGTGTCTTTCTGTATAGTAAATAACATTCCTTTCATGCATGTGAAACATTTTTAGTGTGGGTCAGATTTATTCATGAAACTGCATGAACTAGCGTTTTCTGACTGAGAAAAGACGTTTTAGAGCGTTTCCAAGCATGCCTTGGTTTCATGAGCTGAGTTGCCTAAAANTCACTAAGCGTTTTATGAACTGAGGCTCTAACTAAATTTCATATGCAAAAAACTTCTAACACATCAAGAAGTGTCTTTCTGTATTGTAAATAACATTCCTTTCATGCATGTGACACATTTTAGTGTGGGTCAGATTTATTCATGAAACTGCATGAAATAGCGTTTTCTGACTGAGAAAAGACGTTTTAGAGCGTTTCCAAGCATGCCTTGGTTTCATGAGCTGAGTTGCCTAAAAACATTTTTGGCGATCCTAGAAGGCCCTAACTAAGCGTTTTATGCATTGAGGCTCTAACTAAATTTCATATGTAACAAACTTCTAACACATCAAGAAGTGTCTTTCTGCATTGTAAATAACATTTCTTTCATGCATGTAAAACATTTTTAATATGGCTCAGCTTTTTTCATGAAACTGCATTAACTAGCGTTTCTGACTGAGAAAAGACGTAGATCGTGTTTCCAAGCATGTCTTTGTTTCATGAGCTGAGAGTCGCTCTTAAAAATCGTATTGGCGTTCCTAGAAGGCTCTTCACTAAGCGTTTTATGAACTGAGGCTCTAACTAAATTTCATATGCAAAAAACTTCTAACACATCAAGAAGTGTCTTTCTGCATTGTAAATAATATTTTTTTCATGCATGTGAAACATTTTTTAATGTGGGTCAGCTTTTTTCATGAAACTGCATGAAATAGCGTTTTCTGACTGAGAAAAGACGTTTTAGAGCGTTTTCAAGCATGCCTTGGTTTCATGAGCTGAGTTGCCTAAAATCAGTATTGGCGTTCCTAGAAGGCTCTCACTAAGCATTTTATGAACTGAGGATCTAACTAAATTTTATATGCAAAAAACTTCTAACACATGAAGAAGTGTCTTTCTGTATTGTAAATAACATTCCTTTCCTGCATGTGACACATTTTTAGTGTGGGTCAGATTTATTCATGAAACTGCATGAAATAGCGTTTTCTGACTGAGAAAAGACGTTTTAGAGCGTTTCCAAGTATGCCTTGGTTTCATGAGCTGAGTTGCCTAAAATCAGTATTGGCATTCCTAGAAGGCCCAGATTGAGCGTTTTATGAACTGAGGCTCTTACTAAATTTCATATGCAAAAAACTTCTAACACATCAAGAAGTGTCTTTCTGCATTGTAAATAACATTTCTGTCATGCATGTGAAACATTTTTAATGTTGGTCAGCTTTATTCTTGAAACTTCATGAACTAGCGTTTTCTGACTGAGAAAAGACGTTTTAGAGCGTTTACAAGCATGCCTTGGTTTCATGAGCTGAGTTGCCTAAAACATTTTGAAAGCCATCCTAGGAAGCTAACTAAAGCGTTTTAGCCATTGAGGGCTCTAACTAAATTTCATATGCAAAAAACTTCTAACACATCAAGAAGTGTCTTTCTGCATTGTAAATAACATTTCTTTCATGCATGTGAAACATTTTTAATCTTGGTCAGCTTTATTCATGAAACTTCATGAACTAGCGTTTTCTGACTGAGAAAAGACGTTTTAGAGCGTTTCCAAGCATCCCTTGGTTTCATGAGCTGAGTTGCCTAAAATCAATATTGGCGTTCCTAGAAGGCCCAGACTGAGCGTTTTATGAACTGAGGCTCTAACTAAATTTCATATGCAAAAATCTTCTAACACATCAAGAAGTGTCTTTCTGCATTGGAAATAACATTCCTTTCATGCATGTGACACATTTTTAGTGTGGGTCAGATTTATTCATGAAACTGCATGAAATAGCGTTTTCTGACTGAGAAAAGACGTTTTAGAGCGTTTCCAAGCATGCCTTGGTTTCATGAGCTGAGTTGCCTAAAATCGGTATTGGCGTTCCTAGAAGGCTCTCACTAAGCGTTTTATGAACTGAGGCTCTAACTAAATTTCATATGCAAAAAACTTCTAACACATCAAGAAGTGTCTTTCTGAATTTTAAATAACATTTCTTTCATGCATGTGAAACATTTTTAATATGACAAACTTTTTCATGAAACTGCATGAACCTTTAAGTTTTCTGACTGAGAAAAGAGCGTTTAAGCGTTTTCCAAGCGTACCTTGGTTTCATGAGCTGAGTTGCCTAAAACATTTTTAAGCCGATCCTAGAGGCCCTAACTAAAGCGTTTTATGCATTGAGGCTCTAACTAAATTTCATATGCAAAACTTCTAACATCAAGAAGTGTCTTTCTGCATTGTAAATAACATTTCTTTCATGCATGTGAAACATTTTTAATGTTGGTCAGCTTTATTCATGAAACTTCATGAACTAGCGTTTTTCTGACTGAGAAAGGCGTTTTAGAAGCGTTCCAAGCATGCCTTGGTTTCATGACTGGAACACCTAAAATCATTATTAAGTTCCTTAGAGGCTCTCACTAAGCGTTTATAAACTGAGGCTCTAACTAAATTTAATATGCAAAAAACTTCTAACACATCAAGAATTGTCTTTCTGCATTGTAAATAACATTTCTTTCATGCATGTGAAACATTTTAATTTGGGTCAGCTTTTTTTCATGAAACTGCATGAAATGGCGTTTTCTGACTGAGAAAAGACGTTTTAGAGCGTTTCCAAGCATGCCTTGGTTTCATGAGCTGAGTTGCCTAAAAATATTTTTGGCGATCCTAGAAGGCCCTAACTAAGCGTTTTATGCATTGGGGCTCTAACTAAATTTCATATGCAAAAAACTTCTAACACATCAAGAAGTGTCTTTCTGCATTGTAAATAACATTTCTTTCATGCATGTGAAACATTTTAATGTTGGTCAGCTTTATTCATGAAACTTCATGAACTAGCGTTTTCTGACTGAGAAAAGACGTTTTAGAGCGTTTCCAAGCATGCCTTGGTTTCATGAGCTGAGTTGCCTAAACTCAGTATTGGCGTTCCTAGAAGGCTCTCACTAAAGCGTTTATGAACTGAGGGGCTCTAACTAAATTTAATATGCAAAAACTTCTAACACATCAAAGAAGTGTCTTTCTGTATTGTAAATAACACTCCTTTCATGCATGTAAAACATTTTTAATGTGGGTCAGCTTTTTTCATGAAACTGCATGAACTAGCGTTTTCTGACTGAGAAAAGACGTTTTAGAGCGTTTCCAAGCATGCCTTGGTTTCATGAGCTGAGATGCCTAAAAACGTTATTGGCGTTCCTAGATGGCCCAGACAAAGCGTTTTATGAACTGAATCTCTAAGTAAATTTCATATGCAAAGAACTTCTAACACATCAAAGTGTCTTTCTGCATTGTAAATAACATTCCTTACATGCATGTGAAACATTTTTAATGTGGGTCAGCTTTTTTCATGAAACTGCATGAACTAGCGTTTTCTGACTGAGAAAAGACGTTGTAGAGCGTTTCCAAGCATGCCCTGGTTTCATGAACTGAGTTGCCTAAAAACATTATTGGCGTTCCTAGAACGCCCAGACTGAGCGTTTTATGAACTGAGTCTCTAACTAAATTTCATATGCAAAACCTAACACATCAAGAAGTGTCTTTCTGCATTGTAAATAACATTTCTTTCATGCATGTGAAACATTTTTAATCTTGGTCAGCTTTTTTCATGAAACTGCATGAAATAGCGTTTTCTGACTGAGAAAAGACGTTTTAGAGCGTTTCCAAGCATGCCTTGGTTTCATGAGCTGAGTTGCCTAAAATCAATCTTGGCGTTCCTAGAAGGCCCATACTTAGCGTTTTATGAACTGAGGCTCTAACTAAATTTCATATGCAAAAAACTTCTAACACATCAAGAAGTGTCTTTCTGCATTGTAAATAACATTTCTTTCATGCATGTGAAACATTTTTAGTGTTGGTCAGATTTATTCATGAAACTGCATGAAATAAAGTTTTCTGACTGAGAAAAGACGTTTTAGAGCGTTTCCAAGCATGCCTTGGTTTCATGAGCTGAGTTGCTAAAAATCAGTATTGGCGATCCTAGAAGGCTCTAACTAAGCGTTTTATGAACTGAGTCTCTAACTAAATTTCATATGCAATAAACTTCTAACACATCAAGAATTGTCTTTCTGCATTGTAAATAACATTCCGGTCATGCATCTGAAACATTTTTAATGTGGGTCAACTTTATTCATGAAACTTCATGAACTTTCGTTTTCTCACTGAGAAAAGGCGTTTTTGGCGTTTCCAAAGCATACCTTGGTTTATGAGCTGAGTTGCCTAAAACATTTTTGGCCCGATCCTAGAAAGGCCCTAACTAAAGCGTTTTCTGCATTGAGGCTCTAACTAAATTTCCTTATGCAAAAACTTCTAACACATCAAGAAGTGTCTTTCTGCATTGTAAATAACATTTCTTTCATGCATGTGAAACATTTTAATGTTGGTCCAGCTTTATTCATGAAACTTCGCCCAGACTAGTTTTCTGACTGAGAAAAGGCGTTTTGAAGCGTTTCCAAGCATGCCTTGGTTTCATAGACTGAGTTGCCTAAAATCAGTATTGGCGTTCCTAGAAGGCTCTGACTTAGCGTTTTATGAACTGAGGCTCTAACTAAATTTCATATGCAAAAAACTTCTAACACATCAAGAAGTGTCTTTCTGCATTGTAAATAACATTTCTTTCATGCATGTGAAACATTTTGAGTGTGGGTCAGATTTATTCATGAAACTGCATGAAATAAGCGTTTTCTGACTGAGAAAAGGCGTTTTAGGCGTTTTAAACGTACCTTGGTTTCATGAG
>VONZ01004688.1:0-14227 GCA_012976165.1 Labeo catla | reverse complement strand
AAAAGTGTTTTTATGCATCTTGCCTCATGCAACGAAATCTTGCTCAGCAATGCTCTAAAACGTTTTTTCTCACTCAAAAAACGTTAGTATATGCAGTTTCATGAATAAAGCTGACCCACATTAAAAATGTTTCATATACATGAAAGAAATGTTATTTGCAATACAGAAAGACACTTCTTGAAGTGTTAGAAGTTTTATGAATATCAAATTTAGGTAGAGCCTCAGTGCATGAAACGCTTATATAAGGCCTTCTAGGATCGCCAAAAGTGTTTTTATGCATCTTGCCTCATGCAACGAAATCTTGCTCAGCAATGCTCTAAAACGTTTTTTCTCACTCAAAAAACGTTAGTATATGCAGTTTCATGAATAAAGCTGACCCACATTAAAAATGTTTCATATACATGAAAGGAATATTATTTGCAATACAGAAAGATACTTCTTGATGTGTAAGAAGATTTATGAATATCAAATTTAGTTAGAGCCTCAGTGCATGAAACGCTTATTTAAGGCCTTCTAGGATCGCCAAAAGTGTTTTTATGCATCTTGCCTCATGCAACGAAATCTTGCTCAGCAATGCTCTAAAACGTTTTTTCTCACTCAAAAAACGTTAGCATATGCAGTTTCATGAATAAAGCTGACCCACATTAAAAATGTTTCATATACATGAAAGGAATGTCATTTGCAATACAGAAAGACACTTCTTGAAGTGTTAGAAGTTTTATGAATATCAAATTTAGTTAGAGCCTCAGTGCATGAAACGCTTCTTTTAGGCCTTCAATGATCGCCAAAAGTGTTTTTATGCATTTTGCCTCATGAAACGAAGTCTTGCTCAGAAATGCTCTAAAACGTCTTTTCTCACTCAGAAAACGTTAGCACATGCAGTTTCATGAATAAAGCTGACCCACATTAAAAAAGTTTCATATACATTAAAGGAATGTTATTTGCAATACAGAAAGACACTTCTTGATGTGTAAGAAGATTTATGAATATCACATTTAGTTACAGCCTCAGTGCATGAAACGCTCATATAAGGCCTTCTAGGATCGCCAAAAGTGTTTTTATGCATCTTGTCTCATGAAACGAAGTCTTGCTCAGAAATGCTCTAAAACGTCTTTTCTCACTCAGAAAACGTTAGTATATGCAGTTTCAAGAATAAAGCTGACCCACATTAAAAAAGTTTCATATACATGAAAGGAATGTCATTTGCAATACAGAAAGACACTTCTTGACGTGTTAGAAGTTTTATTAATATCACATTTAGTTAGAGCCTCAGTGCATGAAACGCTTCGTTTAGGCCTTCTATGAACGCCAAAAGTGTTTTTATACATCTTGCCTCATGAAACGAAGTCTTGCTCAGAAATGCTCTAAAACGTCTTTTCTCACTCAGAAAAGGTTAGAATATGCAGTTTCATGAATAAAGCTGACCCACATTAAAAATGTTTCATATACATGAAAGGAATGTTATTTGTAATACAGAAAGACACTTCTTGATGTTTTAGAAGATTTATGAATATCACATTTAGTTAGAGCCTCAGTGCATGAAACGCTCATATAAGGCCTCTAGGATCGCCAAAAGTGTTTTTATGCATCTTGCCTCATGAAACGAACTCTTGCTCAGAAATGCTCTAAAACGTTTTTTCTCACTCAGAAAACGTTAGTATATGCAGTTTCATGAATAAAGCTGACCCACATTAAAAAAGTTTAATATACATGAAAGGAATGTTATTTGCAATACAGAAAGACGCTTCTTGATGTGTAAGAAGATTTATGAATATCACATTTAGTTAGAGCCTCAGTGCATGAAACGCTCATATAAGGCCTTCTAGGATCGCCAAAAGTGTTTTTATGCATCTTGTCTCATGAAACGAACTCTTGCTCAGAAATTCTCTAAAACGTCTTTTCTCACTCAGAAAACGTTAGTATATGCAGTTTCATGAATAAAGCTGACCCACATTAAAAAAGTTTCATATACATGAAAGGAATGTTCTTTGCAATACAGAAAGACACTTCTTGAAGTGTTAGAAGTTTTATGAATATCACATTTAGTTAAAGGCTCAGTGCATGACACGCTCATATAAGGCCCTCTAGGATCGCCAAAAGTGTTTTTATGAATCTTGCCTCATGAAACGAACTCTTGCTCAGAAATGCTCTAAAACGTCTTTTCTCACTCAGAAAACGTTAGTATATGCAGTTTCATGAATAAGGCTGACCCAGATTAAAAATGTTTCATATACATGAAAGGAAAGTTATTTCCAATACAGAAAGACACTTCTTGAAGTGTTAGAAGTTGTATTAATATCAAATTTAGTTAGAGCCTCAGTGCATGAAACGCTTCGTTTAGGCCTTCTAGGAACGCCAAAAGTGTTTTTATGCATCTTGCCTCATGAAACGAACTCTTGATCAGAAATGCTCTAAAACGTCTTTTCTCACTCAGAAAACGTTAGTATATGCAGTTTCATGAATAAAGCTGACCCACGTTAAAAATGTTTCATATACATGAAAGGAATGTTATTTGCAATACAGAAAGACACTTCTTGAAGTGTTAGAAGTTTTATTAATATCAAATTTAGTTAGAGCCTCAGTGCATGAAACGCTTCGTTTAGGCCTTCTAGGAACGCCAAAAGTGTTTTTATGCATCTTGCCTCATGAAACGAACTCTTGCTCAGAAATGCTCTAAAACGTCTTTTCTCACTTAGAAAACGTTAGTATATGCAGTTTCATGAATAAAGCTGACCCATATTAAAAAAGTTTCATATACATGAAAGGAATGTTATTTGCAATACAGAAAGACACTTCTTGATGTGTAAGAAGATATATGAATATCACATTTAGTTAGAGCCTCAGTGCATGAAACGCTCCTATAAGGCCTTCTAGGAACGCCAAAAGTGTTTTTATGCATCTTGCCTCATGAAACGAAATCTTGCTCAGAAATGCTCTAAAACGTCTTTTCTCACTCAGAAAACGTTAGTATATGCAGTTTCATGAATAAAGCTGACCCACATTAAAATGTTTCATATACATGAAACGAATGTCATTTGCAATACAGAAAGACACTTCTTGAAGTGTTAGAAGTTTTATGAATATCACATTTAGTTAGAGCCTCAGTGTATGAAACGCTCATATAAGGCCTTCTAGGATCGCCAAAAGTGTTTTTATGCATCTTGCCTCATGCAACGAAATCTTGCTCAGAAATGCTCTAAAACGTTTTTTCTCACTCAGAAAACGTTACTATATGCAGTTTCATGAATAAAGCTGACCCACATTAAAAATGTTTCATATACATGAAAGGAATGTCATTTGCAATACAGAAAGACACTTCTTGACGTGTTAGAAGTTTTATTACTATCACATTTAGTTAGAGCCTCAGTGCATGAAACGCTCATATAAGGCCTTCTAGGATCGCCAAAAGTGTTTTTATGCATCTTGACTCATGCAACGAAATCTTCCTCAGAAATGCTCTAAAACGTCTTTTCTCAATCAGAAAATGTTAGTATATGCAGTTTCATGAATAAACCTGACCCACATTAAAAAAGTTTCATATACATGAAAGGAATGTTATTTGCAATACAGAAAGACACTTCTTGATGTGTAAGAAGATTTATGAATATCACATTTACTTTAGAGCCTCAGTGCATGAAACGCTTCGTTTAGGCCTTCTATGAACGCCAAAAGTGTTTTTATGCATTTTACCTCATGAAACGAAGTCTTGCTCAGAAATGCTCTAAAACGTCTTTTCTCACTCAGAAAACGTTAGCATATGCAGTTTCATGAATAAAGCTGACCCACATTAAAAAAGTTTCATATACATGAAAGGAATGTTATTTGCAATACAGAAAGATACTTCTTGATGTGTAAGAAGATTTATGAATATCACATTTAGTTAGAGCCTCAGTGCATGAAACGCTCATATAAGGACTTCTAGGAACGCCAAAAGTGTTTTTATCCATCTTGTCTCATGAAACGAAGTCTTACTCAGAAATGCTCTAAAACGTCTTTTCTCACTCAGAAAACGTTAGTATATGCAATTTCATGAATAAGGCTGACCCACATTAAAAATATTTCAGATGCATTAAAGGAATGTTATTTGCAATACAGAAAGACACTTCTTGAAGTGTTAGAAGTTTTATTAATATCACATTTAGTTAGAGCCTCAGTGCATGAAACGCTTCTTTTAGGCCTTCTAGGAACGCCAAAAGTGTTTTTATGAATCTTGCCTCATGAAACGAACTCTTGCTCAGAAATGCTCTAAAACGTCTTTTCTCACTCAGAAAACGTTAGTATATGCAGTTTCATGAGTAAGGCTGACCCACATTAAAAATGTTTCATATACATGAAAGGAATGTTATTTGCAATACAGAAAGACACTTCTTGAAGTGTTAGAAGATATATGAATATCACATTTAGTTAGAGCCTCAGTGCATGAAATGCTCATATAAGGCCTTCTAGGAACGCCAAAAGTGTTTTTATGCATCTTGTCTCATGAAACGAAGTCTTGCTCAGAAATGCTCTAAAACGTTTTTTCTCACTCAGAAAACGTTAGTATATGCAGTTTCATGAATAAAGCTGACCCACATTAAAAATGTTTCATATACATGAAAGGAATGTCATTTGCAATACAGAAAGACACTTCTTGACGTGTTAGAAGTTTTATTACTATCACATTTAGTTAGAGCCTCAGTGCATGAAACGCTTCGTTTAGGCCTTCTAGGAACGCCAAAAGTGTTTTTATGCATCTTGACTCATGAAACGAAATCTTGCTCAGAAATGCTCTAAAACGTCTTTTCTCACTCAGAAAATGTTAGTATATGCAGTTTCATGAATAAAGCTGACCCACATTAAAAATGTTTCATATACATGAAAGAAATGTTATTTGCAATACAGACAGACACTTCTTGAAGTGTTAGAAGCTTTATGAATATCACATTTAGTTAGAGCCTCAGTGCAAGAAACGCTTCGTTTAGGCCTTCTATGAACGCCAAAAGTGTTTTTATGCATTTTGCCTCATGAAACGAAGTCTTGCTCAGAAATGCTCTAAAAAGTCTTTTCTCACTCAGAAAACGTTAGCATATGCAGTTTCATGAATAAAGCTGACCCACATTAAAAAAGTTTCATATACATGAAAGGAATGTTATTTGCAATACAGAAAGATACTTCTTGATGTGTAAGAAGATTTATGAATATCACATTTAGTTAGAGCCTCAGTGCATGAAACGCTCATATAAGGACTTCTAGGAACGCCAAAAGTGTTTTTATCCATCTTGTCTCATGAAACGAAGTCTTACTCAGAAATGCTCTAAAACGTCTTTTCTCACTCAGTAAACGTTAGAATATGCAGTTTCATGAATAAAGCTGACCCACATTAAAAAAGTTTCATATACATGAAAGGAATGTCATTTGCAATACAGAAAGACACTTTTTGATGTGTTAGAAGTTTTATTAATATAACATTTAGTTAGAGCCTCAGTGCATGAAACGCTCATATAAGGCCTTCTAGGAACGCCAAAAGCATGAATCTTGCCTCATGAAAACGGTAACTCTTGCTCAGAAACGCTCTAAAACCTCGTTTCTCACTCAGAAAACGTTAGTATATGCAGTTTCATGAATAAAGCTGATCCACATTAAAAATGTTTCATATACATGAAAGGAATGTCATTTGCAATACAGAAAGACACTTTTTGATGTGTTAGAAGTTTTATTAATATCACATTTAGTTAGAGCCTCAGTGCATGAAACGCTTCGTTTAGGCCTTTCTATGAACGCCAAAACGGTTTTTATGAATCTTGCCTCATGAAACGAACTCTTGCTCAGAAATGCTCTAAAACGTCTTTTCTCACTCAGAAAACGTTAGTATATGCAGTTTCATGAATAAAGCTGACCCACATTAAAATGTTTCATATACATGAAACGAATGTCATTTGCAATACAGAAAGACACTTCTTGAAGTGTTAGAAGTTTTATGAATATCAAATTTAGTTAGAGCCTCAGTGCATGAAACGCTCATANTATATGCAGTTTCATGAATAAAGCTGACCCACATTAAAAATGTTTCATATACATGAAAGGAATGTCATTTGCAATACAGAAAGACACTTTTTGATGTGTTAGAAGTTTTATTAATATCACATTTACTTAGAGCCTCAGTGCATGAAACGCTCATATAAGGCCTTCTAGGATCGCCAAAAGTGTTTTTATGCATCTTGCCTCATGCAACGAAATATTGCTCAGAAATGCTCTAAAACCTCGTTTCTCACTCAGAAAACGTTAGTATATGCAGTTTCATGAATAAAGCTGACCCACATTAAAAATGTTTCATATACATGAAAGGAATGTCATTTGCAATACAGAAAGACACTTTTTGATGTGTTAGAAGTTTTATTAATATCACATTTAGTTAGAGCCTCAGTGCATGAAACGCTCATATAAGGCCTTCTAGGATCGCCAAAAGTGTTTTTATGCATCTTGCCTCATGCAACGAAATCTTGCTCAGAAATGCTCTAAAACGTCTTTTCTCACTCAGAAAACGTTAGCATATGCAGTTTCATGAATAAAGCTGACCCACATTAAAAATGTTTCATATACATGAAAGAAATGTTATGTGAAATACAGTAAGACACTTCTTGAAGTGTTAGAAGTTTTATGAATATCAAATTTAGTTAGAGCCTCAGTGCATGAAACGCTTCGTTTAGGCCTTCTAGGAACGCCAAAAGTGTTTTTATGCATCTTGCCTGATGAAACGAACTCTTGCTCAGAAATGCTCTAAAACGTCTTTTCTCACTCAGAAAACGTTAGTATATGCAGTTTCATGAATAAGGCTGACCCACATTAAAAATGTTTCATATACATGAAAGGAATGTTATTTGCAATACAGAAAGACACTTCTTGAAGTGTTAGAAGATTTAGGAATATCACATTTAGTTAGAGCCTCAGTGCATGAATCGCTTCGTTTAGGCCTTCTATGAACGCCAAAAGTGTTTTTATGCATCTTGTCTCATGAAACGAAGTCTTGCTCAGAAATGCTCTAAAACGTTTTTTCTCACTCAGAAAACGTTAGTATATGCAGTTTCATGAATAAAGCTGACCCACATTAAAAATGTTTCATATACATGAAAGGAATGTCATTTGCAATACAGAAAGTCACTTCTTGAAGTGTTAGAAGTTCTATTAATATCAAGTTTAGTTAGAGCCTCAGTGCATGAAACGCTCATATAAGGCCTACTAGGATCGCCAAAAGTGTTTTTATGCATCTTGCCTCATGCAACGAAATCTTCCTCAGAAATGCTCTAAAACGTCTTTTCTCACTCAGAAAATGTTAGTATATGCAGTGTCATGAATAAAGCTGACCCACATTAAAAATGTTTCATATACATGAAAGAAAAGTTATTTGCAATACAGAACGACACTTCTTGAAGTGTTAGAAGTTTTATTAATATCACATTTAGTTAGAGCCTCAGTGCATGAAACGCTCATATAAGGCCTTCTAGGAACGCCAAAAGTGTTTTCATGCATCTTGCCTCATGCAACGAACTCTTGCTCAGAAATGCTCTAAAACGTTTTTTCTCACTCAGAAAACGTTAGTATATGCAGTTTCATGAATAAAGCTGACCCACATTAAAAAAGTTTCATATACATGAAAGGAATGTTATTTGCAATACAGAAAGACACTTCTTGAAGTGTTAGAAGATTTAGGAATATTACATTTAGTTAGAGCCTCAGTGCATGAAACGCTTCGTTTAGGCCTTTCTATGAACGCCAAAAGTGTTTTTATGCATTTTGCCTCATGAAACGAAGTCTTGCTCAGAAATGCTCTTAAACGTCTTTTCTCACTCAGAAAACGTTAGCATATGCAGTTTCATGAATAAAGCTGACCCACATTAAAAATGTTTCATATACATGAAAGGAATGTCATTTGCAATACAGTAAGACACTTTTTGATGTGTTAGAAGTTTTATTAATATCACATTTAGTTAGAGCCTCAGTGCATGAAACGCTTCGTTTAGGCCTTCTATGAACGCCAAAAGTGTTTTTATGAATCTTGCCTCACGAAACGAACTCTTGCTCAGAAATGCTCTAAAAGGTCTTTTCTCACTCAGAAAACGTTAGTATATGCAGTTTCATGAATAAGGCTGACCCACATTAAAAAAGTTTCATATACATGAAAGGAATGTTATTTTCAATACAGAAAGTCACTTCTTGATGTGTAAGAAGATTTATGAATATCACATTTAGTTAGAGCCCCAGTGCGTGAAACGTTCATATAAGGCCTTCTAGGATCGCCAAAAGTGTTTTTATGCATCTTGCCTCATGCAACGAAATCTTGCTCAGAAATGCTCTAAAACGTCTTTTCTCACTCAGAAAACGTTAGTATATGTAGTTTCATGAATAAAGCTGACCCACATTAAAAATGTTTCATATACATGAAAGGAATGTCATTTGCAATACAGAAAGACACTTCTTGAAGTTTTAGAAGTTTTATTATCACATTTAGTTAGAGCCTCAGAGCATGAAACGCTCATATAAGGCCTTCTAGGATCGCCAAAAGTGTTTTTATGCATCTTGCCTCATGCAACGAAATCTTGCTTAGAAATGCTCTAAAACGTCTTTTCTCACTCAGAAAACGTTAGTATATGCAGTTTCATGAATAAAGCTGACCCACATTAAAAGTGTTTCAGATGCATTAAAGGAATGTTATTTGCAATACAGAAAGACACTTCTTGAAGTGTTAGAAGTTTTATTAATATCACATTTATTTAGAGCCTCAGTGCATGAAACGCTCATATAAGGCCTTCTAGGATCGCCAAAAGTGTTTTTATGCATCTTGACTCATGCAACGAAATCTTGCTCAGAAATGCTCTAAAAAGTCTTTTCTCACTCAGAAAATGTTAGTATATGCAGTTTCATGAATAAAGCTGACCCACATTAAAAATGTTTCATATACATGAAAGGAATATTATTTGCAATACAGAAAGATACTTCTTGATGTGTAAGAAGATTTATGAATATCACATTTAGTTAGAGCCTCAGTGCATGAAACGCTTCGTTTAGGCCTTCTAGGAACCCCAAAAGTGTTTTTATGCATTTTGCCTCATGAAACGAAGCCTTGCTCAGAAATGCTCTAAAACGTCTTTTCTCACTCAGAAAACGTTAGCATATGCAGTTTCATGAATAAAGCTGACCCACATTAAAAATGTTTCATATACATGAAAGAAATGTTATATGCAATACAGAAAGACACTTCTTGAAGTGTTAGAAGTTTTATTAAATTCACATTTAGTTAGAGCCTCAGTGCATGAAACGCTTCGTTTAGGCCTTCTATGAACGCCAAAAGTGTTTTTATGCATCTTGCATCATGCAACGAAGTCTTGCTCAGAAATGCTCTAAAACGTCTTTTCTCACTCAGAAAACGTTAGTATATGCAGTTTCAAGAATAAAGCTGACCCACATTAAAAAAGTTTCATATACATGAAAGGAATGTCATTTGCAATACGGAAAGACACTTCTTGATGTGTTAGAAGTTTTATTAATATCACATTTAGTTAGAGCCTCAGTGCATGAAACGCTTAGTTTAGGCCTTCTATGAACGCCAAAAGTGTTTTTATGCACTTTCCCTCATGAAACGAACTCTTGCTCAGAAATGCTCTAAAACGTCTTTTCTCACTCAGAAAACGTTAGCATATGCAGTTTGAATAAAGCTGACCTTACATTAAAATGTTTCATATACATGAAAGGAATGTCATTTTGTGCAATACAGAAAAGACACTTTTTGATGTGTTAGAAGTTTATTAATATCATACTTAGTTAGAGCCTCAGTGCATGAAACGCTCATATAAGGCCTCTCTAGGATCGCCAAAAGTGTTTCTTTTATGTGCATCTGCCCCATGCAACGAAGTCTTGCTCAGAAATGCTCTAAAACGTCTTTTCTCACTCAGAAAACGTTAGTATATGCAGTTTCAAGAATAAAGCTGACCCACATTAAAAAAGTTTCATATACATGAAAGGAATGTCATTTGAAATACAGAAAGACACTTCTTGAAGTGTTAGAAGTTTTATGAATATCACATTTAGTTAGAGCCTCAGTGCATGAAACGCTTCGTTTAGGCCTTCTATGAACGCCAAAAGTGTTTTTATGCATCTTGCCTCATTCAACGAAATCTTGCTCAGAAATGCTCTAAAACGTCTTTTCTCACTCAGAAAACGTTAGTATATGCAGTTTCATGAATAAAGCTGACCCACATTAAAATGTTTCATATACATGAAAGGAATGTTATTTGCAATACAGAAAGACACATCTTGAAGTCTTAGAAGTTTTATGAATATCAAATTTAGTTGTGGTCTTCAGTGCATGAAACTTCATTCTCCTCTAGGATCGCTTAAAAGTGTTTTAGTTGCATCTTGCCCATGCAACTAAAATCCTGCTCGTACCGCTCTAAAACGTCTTTTTCTCACTCAGAAAACGTTAGCATGGAAGTTTCATGAATAAAGCTGACCCATTAAAAATGTTTCTATATACATGAAAGAAACGCTATAGAAATACAAGGAAAAGACACTTCTGAAGTGTTAGAAGTTTTATGAATATCAAATTTAGTTGGTACCCTCAGTGCATGAAACGCTTCAAGTAGGGCCTCTAGGACCGCCAAAGTTTTATGCATCTTGCCCGAAACTAATCCTTGCCTTGTAGAAATGCTCTAAAAACGTCTTTTCTCACTCAGAAAACGTTAGTATATGTAGTTTCAAGGAATAAGGCTTAATCCACATTAAAAAATGCTCGCATATGCTATACGGAAGCGGAATGGCCGGTAACATGAAAGACACTTTTTGATGTGTTAGAAGTTTTGGCCATCATTACTTAGTTAGAGCCTTAAAAGTGCATGAAACGCTCATGGCCTTCTAGGATCGCCAAAAGTGTTTCTTTGCGTATCTTGCCTCATGCAAACGGGTATCTTCTAAATGTTTAAAACGCCTTTTTCTCACCTGTGTTCTTAGTATATGCAGTTTCAAGAATAAAGCTGACCCACATTAAAAAAGTTTCATATACATGAAAGGAATGTCATTTGCAATACAGAAAGACACTTCTTGATGTGTTAGAAGTTTTATTAAATTCACATTTAGTTAGAGCCTCAGTGCATGAAACGCTTCGTTTAGGCCTTCTATGAACGCCAAAAGTGTTTTTATGCATTTTGCCTCATGAAACCAAGTCTTGCTCAGAAATGCTCTAAAACGTCTTTTCTCACTCAGAAAACGTTAGTATATGCAGTTTCATGAATAAAGCTGACCCACATTAAAAATGTTTCATATACATGAAAGAAATGTTATTTGCAATACAGAAAGACACTTCTTGAAGTGTTAGAAATTTTATGAATATCAAATTTAGTTAGAGCCTCAGTGCATGAAACGCTCATATAAGGCCTTCTAGGAACGCCAAACGTGTTTTTATGCATCTTGTCTCATGAAACGAAGTCTTACTCAGAAATGCTCAAAAACGTCTTTTCTCACTCAGAAAACGTTAGTATATGCAGTTTCATGAATAAAGCTGACGCACATTAAAAGTGTTTCAGATGCATTAAAGGAATGTTATTTGCGATACAGAAAGACAATTCTTGAAGTGTTAGAAGTTTTATTAATATCACATTTAGTTAGAGCCTCAGTGCATGAAACGCTTCGTTTAGGCCTTCTAGGAACGCCAAAAGTGTTTTTATGAATCTTGCCTCACGAAACGAACTCTTGCTCAGAAATGCTCTAAAAGGTCTTTTCTCACTCAGAAAACGTTAGTATATGCAGTTTCATGAATAAAGCTGACCCACATTAAAAATGTTTCATATACATGAAAGAAATGTTATTTGCAATACAGAAAGACACTTCTTGATGTGTAAGAAGATTTATGAATATCACATTTAGTTAGAGCCTCAGTGCATGAAACGCTCAGATAAGGCCTTCTAGGATCGCCAAAAGTGTTTTTATGCATCTTGCCTCATGCAACGAAATCTTGCTCAGAAATGCTCTAAAACGTCTTTTCTCACTCAGAAAACGTTAGTATATGTAGTTTCATGAATAAAGCTGACCCACATTAAAAATGTTTCATATACATGAAAGGAATGTCATTTGCAATACAGAAAGACACTTCTTGAAGTTTTAGAAGTTTTATTATCACATTTAGTTAGAGCCTCAGAGCATGAAACGCTCATATAAGGCCTTCTAGGATCGCCAAAAGTGTTTTTATGCATCTTGCCTCATGCAACGAAATCTTGCTTAGAAATGCTCTAAAACGTCTTTTCTCACTCAGAAAACGTTAGTATATGCAGTTTCATGAATAAAGCTGACCCACATTAAAAATGTTTCAGATGCATTAAAGGAATGTTATTTGCAATACAGAAAGACACTTCTTGAAGTGTTAGAAGTTTTATTAATATCACATTTAGTTAGAGCCTCAGTGCATGAAACGCTTCGTTTAGGCCTTCTAGGAACGCCAAAAGTGTTTTTATGCATCTTGCCTCATGAAACGAACTCTTGCTCAGAAATGCTCTAAAACGTCTTTTCTCACTCGGAAAACGTTAGCATATGCAGTTTCATGAATAAAGCTGACCTACATTAAAACTGTTTCATATACATGAAAGGAATATTATTTGCAATACAGAAAGACACTTCTTGAAGTGTTAGAAGATTTATGAATATCACATTTAGTTTAGAGCCTTAGTGCATGAAACGATCATATAAGGCCTTCTAGGAACGCCAAAAGTGTTTTTATGCATCTTGTCTCATGAAACGAATTCTTACTCAGAAATGCTCTAAAACGTCTTTTCTCACTCAGAAAATGTTAGTATATGCAGTTTCATGAATAAAGCTGACCCACATTAAAAATGTTTCATATACATGAAAGAAATGTTATGTGAAATACAGAAAGACACTTTTTGAAGTGTTAGAAGTTTTATGAATATCAAATTTAGTTAGAGCCTCAGTGCATGAAACGCTTCGTTTAGGCCTTCTAGGAACGCCAAAAGTGTTTTTATGCATCTTGCCTCATGAAACGAACTCTTGCTCAGAAATGCTCTAAAACGTCTTTTCTCACTCAGAAAACGTTAGTATATGCAGTTTCATGAATAAGGCTGACCCACATTAAAAATATTTCATATACATGAAAGGAATGTTATTTGCAATACAGAAAGACACTTCTTGAAGTGTTAGAAGATTTAGGAATATTACATTTAGTTAGAGCCTCAGTGCATGAAACGCTCATATAAGGCCTTCTAGGAACGCCAAAAGTGTTTTTATGCATCTTGTCTCATGCAACGAAATTTTGCTCAGAAATGCTCTAAAACGTATTTTCTCACTCAGAAAACGTTAGTATATGCAGTTTCATGAATAAAGCTGACCCACATTAAAAAAGTTTCATATACATGAAAGGAATGTTATTTGCAATACAGAAAGACACTTCTTGATATGTAAGAAGATTTATGAATATTACATTTAGTTAGAGCCTCAGTGCATGAAACGCTCATATAAGGCCTTCTAGGATCGCCAAAAGTGTTTTTATGCATCTTGCCTCATGCAATGAAATCTTGCTCAGAAATGCTCTAAAACGTCTTTTCTCACTCAGAAAACGTTAGTATATGCAGTTTCAAGAATAAAGCTGACCCACATTAAAAAAGTTTCATATACATGAAAGGAATGTCATTTGAAATACAGAAAGACACTTCTTGATGTGTTAGAAGTTTTATTAATATCACATTTAGTTAGAGCCTCAGTGCATGAAACGCTTCGTTTAGGCCTTCTATGAACGCCAAAAGTGTTTTTATGCATTTTGCCTCATGAAACGAAGTCTTGCTCAGAAATGCTCTAAAACGTCTTTTCTCACTCAGAAAACGTTAGCATATGCAGTTTCATGAATAAAGCTGACCCACATTAAAAATGTTTCAGATGCATGAAAGGAATGTCATTTGCAATACAGAAAGACACTTCTTGAAGTGTTATAAGTTTTATTAATATCACATTTAGTTAGAGCCTCAGTGCATGAAACGCTTCGTTTAGGCCTTCTAGGAACGCCAAAAGTGTTTTTATGAATCTTGCCTCATGAAACGAACTCTTGCTCAGAAATGCTCTAAAACGTCTTTTCTCACTCAGAAAACGTTAGTATATGCAGTTTCATGAATAAAGCTGACCCACATTAAAAATGTTTCATATACATGAAAGGAATGTCATTTGCAATACAGAAAGACACTTCTTTAAGTGTTAGAAG
>VONZ01004684.1:0-14555 GCA_012976165.1 Labeo catla | reverse complement strand
TTTTAGGCAACTCAGCTCATGAAACCAAGGCATGCTTGGAAACGCTCTAAAACGTCTTTTCTCGGTCAGAAAACGAAAGTTCATGAAGTTTCATGAATAAAGTTGAGCAACATTAAAAATGTTTCAGATGCATGAACGGAATGTTATTTACAATGCAGAAAGACAATTCTTGATGTGTTAGAAGTTTATTGCATATGAAATTTAGTTAAAGCCTCAGTTCATAAAACGCTTAGTTAGAGCCTTCTAGGAACGCCAATTCTGATTTTAGGCAATTCAGCTCATGAAGCCAAGGCATGCTTGGAAACGCTCTAAAACGTCTTTTCTCGGTCAGAAAACGCTAGTACATGCAGTTTCATGGAAAAAGCTGACCCATATTAAAAATGTTTCAGATGCATGAACGGAATGTTATTTACAATGCAGAAAGACAATTCTTAACGTGTCAGAAGTTTATTGCATATGAAATTTAGTTAAAGCCTCAGTTCATAAAACGCTTAGTTAGAGCCTTCTAGGAACGCCAATTCTGATTTTAGGCAACTCAGCTCATGAAGCTAAGGCATGCTTGGAAACGCTCTAAAACGTCTTTTCTCAGTCAGAAAACGCTAGTACATGCAGTTTCATGAAAAAAGCTGACCCATATTAAAAATGTTTCAGATGCATGAAAGAAATGTTATTTACAATGCAGAAAGACAATTCTTAATGTGTTAGAAGTTTTATACATTTCATATTAAGTTAGAGGCTCGGTTCATAAAACGCTTAGCTAGAGCCTTCTAGGAACGCCAATTCTGATTTTAGGCAACTCTGCTCATGAAGCCAAGGCATGCTTGGAAACGCTCTAAAACGTCTTTTCTCGGTCAGAAAACGCTAGTACATGCAGTTTCATGAAAAAAGCTGACCCATATTAAAAATATTTCAGATGCATGAAAGAAATGTTATTTACAATGCAGAAAGACAATTCTTAATGTGTTAGAAGTTTATTGCATATGAAATTTAGTTAAAGCCTCAGTTCATAAAACGCTTAGTTAGAGCCCTCTAGGAACGCCAATACTGATTTAAGGCAACTCCCCTCATGAAACCAAGGCATGCTTGGAAACGCTCTAAAACGTCTTTTCTCAGTCAGAAAACGCCAGTTCATGCAGTTTCATGAATAAGGCTGACCCACATTAAAAATGTTCCACATGCATGAAAGGAAGGTTATTTACAATGCAGAAAGACAATTCTTAATGTAAGTTAGAAGTTTTATACATTTCATATTAAGTTGAGGCTCAATTATAAAACGCTTTGGCTAGAGCCTCTAGGAACGCCAATTGATTTTAGGTAACTCAGCCTTCAGAAGCTGCATGCTTGAAACGCTTAAAACGCCTTTTCTCGGGTCAGAAAACTTAGGCACATGCAGTTTCATGAAAAAGCTGACCCATATTAAAATGTTTTAGATGCATGAAAGAAATGTTATTTACAATGCAGAAAGACAATTTGATGTGTTAGAAGTTTATTGCATATGAAATTTAGTTAAAGCCTCAGTTCATAAAACGCTTTAGTTGTGAGCCTTCTAGGAACGCCAATACTGGATTTAAGGCAACTCCCTCATGAAATCAAGCATGCTTGAAACGCCTAAAACGCTCTTTCTCGGCTTCAGAAAACGCTAGTACATGCAGTTTCATGAAAAAGCTAACCCATATTAAAATGTTTCAGATGCATGAAAGAAAATGTCATTACAATGCAGAAAGACAAATCTTAATGTGTTAGGAAGCCACTGCATATGAAATTTTACTTAGAGACTCAGTCTGTCTTAGTCTGGGCCTCTAGATCAAAAATGTTTTGTGGGTAATGTCAGCTCATGAAACCAAGGCATGCTTGGAAATCGCTCTAAAACGCTCTTTCAGTGAGAAACCGAAAAGTTCATGCAGTTTCATGAAATAGCTGACCCACATTAAAAATGTTTTACATGCATGAAAGAAATGTTATTTACAATCCAGAAAGAAACTTCTAGATGTGTCAGAAGTTTTATACATTTCATATTAAGTTAGAGCCTCAGTTCATAAAACGCTTAGTTAGAGCCTTCTAGGAACGCCAATACTGATTTTAGGCAACTTAGCTCATGAAACCAAGGCATGCTTGGAAACGCTCTAAAACGTCTTTTCTCGGTCAGAAAACGCAAGTGCATGCAGTTTCATGAAAAAAGCTGACCCATATTAAAAATGTTTCAGATGCATGAAAGAAATGTTATTTACAATGCAGAAAGACAATTCTTCATGTGTTAGAAGTTTATTGCATATGAAATTTAGTTAGAGACTCAGTTCATAAAACGCTTAGTCTGGGCCTTCTAGGATCGCCAAAAATGTTTTTAGGCAAGTCAGCTCATGAAACAAAGGAATGCTTGGAAACGCTCTAAAACGTCTTTTCTCAGTGAGAAAACGAAATTTCATGAAGTTTCATGAATAAGGTTGACCCATATTAAAAATGTTTCAGATGCATGAACGGAATGTTATTTACAATGCAGAAAGACAATTCTTAATGTGTTAGATGTTTATTGCATATGAAATTTAGTTAAAGCCTCAGTTCATAAAACGCTTAGTTAGAGCCTTCTAGGAACGCCAATACTAAATTTAGGCAACTCAGCTCATGAAGCCAAGGCATGCTTGGAAACGCTCTAAAACGTCTTTTCTCGGTCAGAAAACGCAAGTACATGCAGTTTCATGAAAAAAGCTGACCCATATTAAAAATGTTTCACATGCATGAAAGAAATGTTATTTACAATGCAGAAAGACAATTCTTGATGTTTTACAAGTTTATTGCATACGATATTTAGTTAGAGACTCAGTTCATACAACGCTTAGTCTGGGCCTTCTAGGATCGCCAAAAATGTGTTTAGGCATGTCAGCTCATGAAACCAAGGAATGCTTGCAAACGCTCTAAAACGTCTTTTCTCAGTGAGAAAACAAAAGTTCATGAAGTTTCATGAATAAAGTTGACCCACATTAAAAATGTTTCAGATGCATGAACGGAATGTTATTTACAATGCAGAAAGACAATTCTTGATGTGTTAGAAGTTTATTGCATATTAAATTTAGTTAAAGCCTCAGTTCATAAAACGCTTAGTTAGAGCCTTCTAGGAACGCCAATACTAATTTTAGGCAACTCAGCTCATGAAGCCAAGGCATGCTTGGAAAACCTCTAAAACGTCTTTTCTCGGTCAGAAAACGCTAGTACATGCAGTTTCATGAAAAAAGCTGACCCAAATTAAAAATGTTTCAGATGCATGAAAGAAATGTTATTTACAATGCAGAAAGACAATTATTATGTGTTAATAGTTTATTGCATATGGAATTTAGTTACAGCCTTAGTTCATAAAACGCTTAGTTAGAGCCTTCTAGGAAGGCCAATACTGATTTTAGGCAACTCAGCTCATGAACCCAAGGCATGCTTGGAAACGCTCTAAAACGTCTTTTCTCAGTCAGAAAACGCTAGTTCATGCAGTTTCATGAAAAAAGATGACCCACATTAAAAAAGTTTCACATGCATGAAAGAAATGTTATTTACAATCCAGAAAGAAACTTCTAGATGTGTCAGAAGTTTTATACATTTCATATTAAGTTAGAGCCTCAGTTCATAAAACACTTTAGTCTGGGCCTCGGATCGCCAAAATGTTTTTAGGCATGTCAGCTCATGAAAACCAAGGAATGTAAACTTTAAAAACGCCTTTTCAGTGGAGGAAACGAAGTCTGCGAAGTTTCATGAATAAAGTTGACCCACATTAAAAATGTTTCAGGATGCATGAACGGAATGTTACAATGCAGAAAGACAATTCTGATGTAAAGTTAGAAGTTTCATTGTAGCTAAGGAAATTTAGTTAAAGCCTCAGTTCATAAACGCTTTAGTTAGAGCCCTCTAGGAGCTTCAATTTAAGGCAACTCCCCTCATGAAACCAAGGCATGCTTGGAAACGCCTAAAACGCCTTTCGAAGTCAGAAAACGCTTAGTTCATGCAGTTTCATGAAAAGTTAACCCATATTAAAAATGTTTCAGGATGCATGAAAAGAAATGCCATTTACAATGCAGAAAGACACCCTTTAAATGTAAGTCAGAAGTTTATTGTATATGAAATTTAGTTAAAGCCCTGGGGCGTTCATAAACGCTTTAGTTAGAGCCTCTAGGAACGCCAATTCTGGATTTTAGGCAACCTCAGCTCATGAAGCTAAGGTGCATGCTTAAACGCTCTAAAACGTCTTTTCTCGGTCAGAAAACGCTAGTACATGCAGTTTGATGAAAAAAGCTGACCCATATTAAAAATGTTTCAGATGCATGAAAGAAATGTTATTTACAATGCAGAAAGACAATTCTTAATGTGTTAGAAGTTTTATACATTTCATATTAAGTTAGAGGCTCGGTTCATAAAACGCTTAGCTAGAGCCTTCTAGGAACGCCAATTCTGATTTTAGGCAACTCAGCTCATGAAGCCAAGGCATGCTTGGAAACGCTCTAAAACGTCTTTTCTCGGTCAGAAAACGCTAGTACATGCAGTTTCATGAAAAAAGCTGACCCATATTAAAAATGTTTCAGAGGCATGAAAGAAATGTTATTTACAATGCAGAAAGACAATTCTTAATGTGTTAGAAGTTTATTGCATATGAAATTTAGTTAAAGCCTCAGTTCATAAAACGCTTAGTTAGAGCCCTCTAGGAACGCCAATACTGATTTAAGGCAACTCCCCTCATGAAACCAAGGCATGCTTGGAAACGCTCTAAAACGTCTTTTCTCAGTCAGAAAACGCTAGTTCATGCAGTTTAATGAAAAAAGCTAACCCATATTAAAAATGTTTCACATGCATGAAAGAAATGTTATTTACAATGTAGAAAGACAATTCTTGATGTTTTAGAAGTTTATTGCATACGATATTTAGTTAGAGACTCAGTTCATAAAACGCTTAGTCTGGGCCTTCTAGGATCGCCAAAAATGTTTTTAGGCATGTCAGCTCATGAAACCAAGGAATGCTTGCAAACGCTCTAAAACGTCTTTTCTCAGTGAGAAAACGAAAGTTCATGAAGTTTCATGAATAAAGTTGACCCACATTAAAAATGTTTCAGATGCATGAACGGAATGTTATTTACAATGCAGAAAGACAATTCTTGATGTGTTAGAAGCTTATTGCATATGAAATTTAGTTACAGCCTCAGTTCATAAAACGCTTAGTTAGAGCCTTCTAGGAACGCCACTACTGATTTAAGGCAACTCCCCTCATGAAACCAAGGCATGCTTGGAAACGCTCTAAAACGTCTTTTCTCAGTCAGAAAACGCTAGTTCATGCAGTTTCATGAAAAAAGCTAACCCATATTAAAAATGTTTCAGATGCATGAAAGAAATGTCATTTACAATGCAGAAAGACAATTCTTAATGTGTCAGAAGTTTATTGCATATGAAATTTAGTTAAAGCCTCAGTTCATAAAATGCTTAGTTAGAGCCTTCTAGGAACGCCAATTCTGATTTTAGGCAACTCAGCTCATGAAGCCAAGGCATGCTTGGAAACGCTCTAAAACGTCTTTTCTCGGTCAGAAAACGCTAGTACATGTAGTTTCATGAAAAAAGCTGACCCATATTAAAAATGTTTCAGATGCATGAAAGAAATGTTATTTACAATGCAGAAAGACAATTCTTAATGTGTTAGAAGTTTTATACATTTCATATTAAGTTAGAGGCTCGGTTCATAAAACGCTTAGCTAGAGCCTTCTAGGAACGCCAATTCTGATTTTAGGCAACTCAGCTCATGAAGCCAAGGCCTGCTTGGAAACGCTCTAAAACGTCTTTTCTCGGTCAGAAAACGCTAGTACATGCAGTTTCATGGAAAAAGCTGACCCATATTAAAAATGTTTCAGATGCATGAACGGAATGTTATTTACAATGCAGAAAGACAATTCTTAATGTGTCAGAAGTTTATTGCATATGAAATTTAGTTAAAGCCTCAGTTCATAAAACGCTTAGTTAGAGCCCTCTAGGAGCGCCAATACTGATTTAAGGCAACTCCCCTCATGAAACCAAGGCATGCTTGGAAACGCTCTAAAACGTCTTTTCTCAGTCAGAAAACGCTAGTTCATGCAGTTTCATGAAAAAAGCTAACCCATATTAAAAATGTTTCACATGCATGAAAGAAATGTTATTTACAATGTAGAAAGACAATTCTTGATGTTTTAGAAGCTTATTGCATACGATATTTAGTTAGAGACTCAGTTCATAAAACGCTTAGTTTGGGCCTTCTAGGATCGCCAAAAATGTTTTTAGGCATGTCAGCTCATGAAACCAAGGAATGCTTGCAAACGCTCTAAAACGTCTTTTCTCAGTGAGAAAACGAAAGTTCATGAAGTTTCATGAATAAAGTTGACCCACATTAAAAATGTTTCAGATGCATGAACGGAATGTTTTTTACAATGCAGAAAGACAATTTTTAATGTGTTAGAAGTTTATTGCATATGAAATTTAGTTACAGCCTCAGTTCATAAAACGCTTAGTTAGAGCCTTCTAGGAACGCCAATACTGATTTTAGGCAACTTAGCTCATGAAACCAAGGCATGCTTGGAAACGCTCTAAAACGTCTTTTCTCGGTCAGAAAACGCAAGTACATGCAGTTTCATGAAAAAAGCTGACCCATATTAAAAATGTTTCAGATGCATGAAAGAAATGTTCTTTACAATGCAGAAAGACAATTATTATGTGTTAATAGTTTATTGCATATGGAATTTAGTTACAGCCTTAGTTCATAAAACGCTTAGTTAGAGCCTTCTAGGAAGGCCAATACTAATTTTAGACAACTCAGCTCATGAACCCAAGGCATGCTTGGAAACGCTCTAAAACGTCTTTTCTCGGTCAGAAAACGCAAGTACATGCAGTTTCATGAAAAAAGCTGACCCACATTAAAAATGTTTCACATGCATGAAAGAAATGTTATTTAAAATGCAGAAAGACAATTCTTAATGTGTTAGAAGTTTATTGCATATGAAATTTAGTTAGAGACTCAGTTCATAAAACGCTTAGTTAGAGCCTTCTAGGATCGCCAAAAATGTTTTTAGGCATGTCAGCTCATGAAACCAATAAGGAATGCTTGCAAACTTAAAACGTTTCTTTTCTCAGTGTGATAAAACCAAAGTTCATGAAGTTTCATGAATAAAGTTGACCCTAATACTAAAAATGTTTCGTGATGCATGAACGGAATGTTATTTACAATGCAGAAAGACAATTTTGATGTGTTAGAAGTTTATTGTGTATATGTTCTAGTTAAAGCTCTTCCCAGTTCATAAACGCTTTTAGTTAGAGCTCTTAGGAGCCTAATACTGATTTTAGGCAACTCAGCTCATGAAACCAAGGTATGCTTGGAAACGCTCTAAAACGTCTTTTCTCAGTCAGAAAACGCTAGTTCATGCAGTTTCATGAAAAAAGCTAACCCATATTAAAAATGTTTCAGATGCATGAAAGAAATGTCATTTACAATGCAGAAAGACAATTCTTAATGTGTCAGAAGTTTATTGCATATGAAATTTAGTTAAAGCCTCAGTTCATAAAACGCTTAGTTAGAGCCTTCTAGGAACGCCAATTCTGATTTTAGGCAACTCAGCTCATGAAGCCAAGGAATGCTTGGAAACGCTCTAAAACGTCTTTTCTCGGTCAGAAAACGCTGCACATGCAGTAGTTTCATGAAAAAGCTGACCCATATTAAAATGTTTCAGATGCATGAACGGAATGTTATTTACAATGCAGAAAGACAATTCTTAATGTGTCAGAAGTTTATTGCATATGAAATTTAGTTAAAGCCTCAGTTCATAAAACGCTTAGTTAGAGCCTTCTAGGAACGCCAATTCTGATTTTAGGCAACTCAGCTCATGAAGCCAAGGCATGCTTGGAAACGCTCTAAAACGTCTTTTCTCGGTCAGAAAACGCTTAGTACATGCAGTTTCATGAAAAAAGCTGGACCCATATTAAAAATGTTCTTTGTGATGTACGAAAGAAATGTTATTTACAATGCAGAAAGACAATTCTTAATGTGTTAGAAGTTTTATACATTTCATATTAAGTTAGAGGCTCGGTTCATAAAACGCTTAGCTAGAGCCTTCTAGGAACGCCAATTCTGATTTTAGGCAACTCCGCTCATGAAGCCAAGGCATGCTTGGAAACGCTCTAAAACGTCTTTTCTCGGTCAGAAAACGCTAGTACATGCAGTTTCATGAAAAAAGCTGACCCATATTAAAAATGTTTCAGATGCATGAAAGAAATGTTATTTACAATGCAGAAAGACAATTCTTAATGTGTTAGAAGTTTTATACATTTCATATTAAGTTAGAGGCTCTGTTCATAAAACGCTTAGCTAGAGCCTTCTAGGAACGCCAATTCTGATTTTAGGCAACTCAGCTCATGAAGCCAAGGCATGCTTGGAAACGCTCTAAAACGTCTTTTCTCGGTCAGAAAACGCTAGTACATGCAGTTTCATGAAAAAAGCTGACCCATATTAAAAATGTTTCAGAGGCATGAAAGAAATGTTATTTACAATGCAGAAAGACAATTCTTAATGTGTTAGAAGTTTATTGCATATGAAATTTAGTTAAAGCCTCAGTTCATAAAACGCTTAGTTAGAGCCTTCTAGGAACGCCAATACTGATTTAAGGCAAGTCCCCTCATGAAACCAAGGCATGCTTGGAAACGCTCTAAAACGTCTTTTCTCAGTCAGAAAACGCTAGTTCATGCAGTTTCATGAAAAAAGCTAACCCATATTAAAAATGTTTCACATGCATGAAAAAAATGTTATTTACAATGTAGAAAGACAATTCTTGATGTTTTAGAAGTTTATTGCATACGATATTTAGTTAGAGACTCAGTTCATAAAACGCTTAGTTTGGGCCTTCTAGGATCGCCAAAAATGTTTTTAGGCATGTCAGCTCATGAAACCAAGGAATGCTTGCAAACGCTCTAAAACGTCTTTTCTCAGTGAGAAAACGAAAGTTCATGAGTTTCATGAATAAAGTTGACCCACATTAAAAATGTTTCAGATGCATGAACGGAATGTTATTTACAATGCAGAAAGACAATTCTTGATGTGTTAGAAGTTTATTGCATATGAAATTTAGTTAAAGCCTCAGTTCATAAAACGCTTAGTTAGAGCCTTCTAGGAACGCCAATACTGATTTAAGGCAACTCCCCTCATGAAACCAAGGCATGCTTGGAAACGCTCTAAAACGTCTTTTCTCAGTCAGAAAACGCTAGTTCATGCAGTTTCATGAAAAAAGCTAACCCATATTAAAAATGTTTCAGATGCATGAAAGAAATGTCATTTACAATGCAGAAAGACAATTCTTAATGTGTCAGAAGTTTATTGCATATGAAATTTAGTTAAAGCCTCAGTTCATAAAACGCTTAGTTAGAGCCTTCTAGGAACGCCAATTCTGATTTTAGGCAACTCAGCTCATGAAGCCAAGGCATGCTTGGAAAAGCTCTAAAACGTCTTTTCTCGGTCAGAAAACGCTAGTACATGCAGTTTCATGAAAAAGCTGACCCATATTAAAAATGTTTCAGATGCATGAAAGAAATGTAATTTACAATGCAGAAAGACAATTCTTAATGTGTTAGAAGTTTTATACATTTCATATTAAGTTAGAGGCTCGGTTCATAAAACGCTTAGCTAGAGCCTTCTAGGAACGCCAATTCTGATTTTAGGCAACTCAGCTCATGAAGCCAAGGCATGCTTGGAAACGCTCTAAAACGTCTTTTCTCGGTCAGAAAACGCTAGTACATGCAGTTTCATGAAAAAAGCTGACCCATATTAAAAATATTTCAGATGCATGAAAGAAATGTTATTTACAATGCAGAAAGACAATTCTTAATGTGTTATAAGTTTTTTGCATATGAAATTTAGTTAGAGCCTCAGTTCATAAAACGCTTAGTGAGAGCCTTCTAGGAACACCAATACTGATTTTAGGCAACTCAGCTCATGAAACCAAGGCATGCTTGGAAACGCTCTAAAACGTCTTTTCTCAGTCAGAAAAGCTAGTTCATGCAGTTTCATGAAAAGAAGCTAACCTGTTAAAATGTTTCGCATGCATGAAAGAAATGTTATTTACCATGCAGAAAGACAATTCTTGATGTGTTAGAAGTTTATTGCATATGAAATTTAGTTAGAGACTCAGTTCATAAAGCGCTTAGTCTGGGCCTTCTAGGATCGCCAAAAATGTTTTTAGGCATGTCAGCTCATGAAACCAAGGCATGCTTGGAAACGCTCTAAAACGTCTTTTCTCAGTCAGAAAACGAAAGTTCATGAAGTTTCATGAATAAAGTTGACCCACATTTAAAATGTTTCAGATGCATGAACGGAAGGTTATTTACAATGCAGAAAGACAATTCTTGATGTGTTAGAAGGTTATTGCATATGAAATTTAGTTACAGCCTCAGTTCATAAAAGCGCTTAGTTAAGAGCCTTCCACAGGAGCAGCCAATACTGAGTTTTAGAAGGCAGCTCCCCTCATGAAAGAACCAAGGGTAGCGGAAACCTCTAAAGAAACGTCTTTTTCTATAGGTCAGAGAAGCAGCTGGTACATGCAGTTTCATGAAAAACTGAGCTATATTACAAAATGTTTCAGATGCAGCAAAGAAGAAATGTCATTTACAATCTGAAAGACAATTCTTAATGTGTCGAAGTTTGCATATAGAATTTAGTTAAAACCTCAGTTCATAAAAGCGCTTAGTTAGAGCCTTCTAAGAACGCCAATTCTGATTTTAGGCAACTCAGCTCATGAAGCCAAGGCATGCTTGGAAACGCTCTAAAACGTCTTTTCTCGGTCAGAAAACGAAAGTTCATGAAGTTTCATGAATAAAGTTGACCCATATTAAAAATGTTTCAGATGCATGAAAGAAATGTCATTTACAATGCAGAAAGACAATTCTTAATGTGTTAGAAGTTTATTGCATATGAAATTTAGTTAGAGACTCAGTTCATAAAACGCTTAGTCTGGGCCTTCTAGGATCGCCAAAAATGTTTTTTAGGCATGTCAGCTCATGAAACCAAGGAATGCTTGGAAACGCTCTAAAACGTCTTTTCTCAGTCAGAAAACGCTAGTTCATGCAGTTTCATGAAAAAAGCTTACCCATATTAAAAATGTTTCAGATGCATGAAAGAAATGTTATTTACAATGCAGAAAGACAATTTTTGATGTGTTAGAAGTTTATTGCATATGAAATTTAGTTACAGCCTCAGTTCATAAAACGCTTAGCTAGAGCCTTCTAGGAACGCCAATACTGATTTTAGGCAACTTAGCTCATGAAACCAAGGCATGCTTGGAAACGCTCTAAAACGTCTTTTCTCGGTCAGAAAACGCAAGTACATGCAGTTTCATGAAAAAAGCTGACCCATATTAAAAATGTTTCACATGCATGAAAGAAATGTTATTTACAATGCAGAAAGACAATTCTTGATGTTTTACAAGTTTATTGCATACGATATTTAGTTAGAGACTCAGTTCATAAAACGCTTAGTCTGGGCCTTCTAGGATCGCCAAAAATGTTTTTAGGCATGTCAGCTCATGAAACCAAGGCATGCTTGGAAACGCTCTAAAACGTCTTTTCTCAGTAAGAAAACGAAAGTTCATGAAGTTTCATGAATAAAGTTGACCCACATTAAAATGTTTCAGATGCATGAACGGAATGTTATTTACAATGCAGAAAGACAATTCTTGATGTGTTAGAAGTTTATTGCATATGAAATTTAGTTAAAGCCTCAGTTCATAAGACGCTTAGTTAGAGCCTTCTAGGAACGCCAATACTGATTTAAGGCAACTCAGCTCATGAAACCAAGGCATGCTTGGAAACGCTCTAAAACGTCTTTTCTCGGTCAGAAAACGCTAGTACATGCAGTTTCATGAAAAAAGCTAACCCATATTAAAAATGTTTCAGATGCATGAAAGAAATGTTATTTACAATGCAGAAAGACAATTATTATGTGTTAATAGTTTATTGCATATGGAATTTAGTTACAGCCTTAGTTCATAAAACGCTTAGTTAGAGCCTTCTAGGAAGGCCAATACTAATTTTAGACAACTCAGCTCATGAAACCAAGGCATGCTTGGAAACGATCTAAAACGTCTTTTCTCGGTCAGAAAACGCTAGTACATGCAGTTTCATGAAAAAAGCTGACCCATATTAAAAATGTTTCAGATGCATGAAAGAAATGTTATTTACAATGCAGAAAGACAATTCTTAATGTGTTAGAAGTTTTATACGATTTCATATTAAAGTTAAGGGCTCACGGTTCAAACGCTTAGCTAGGAAGGCCTTCTAGGAGGCATGAATTCTGATTTTAGGCAACTCAGCTCATGAAGCCAAGGCATGCTTGGAAGCTTGATCCTAAAAGCGTCTTTTCTTCGGTCAGAAAGCTAGTACATACAGTTTCATGAAAAAAGCTGACCATATTAAAAATGTTTCCAGATGCATGAAAGAAATGTTATTTACAATGCATAAAGACAATTATTATGTGTTATTAGTTTATTGCATATGGAATTTAGTTACAGCCTTAGTTCATAAAACGCTTAGTTAGAGCCTTCTAGGAAGGCCAATACTAATTTTAGACAACTCAGCTCATGAACCCAAGGCATGCTTGGAAACGATCTAAAACGTCTTTTCTCGGTCAGAAAACGCTAGTACATGCAGTTTCATGAAAAAAGCTGACCCATATTAAAAATGTTTCAGATGCATGAAAGAAATGTTATTTACAATGCAGAAAGACAATTCTTAATGTGTTTGAAGTTTATTGCATATGAAATTTAGTTAGAGACTCAGTTCATAAAACGCTTAGTCTGGGCCTTCTAGGATCGCCAAAAATGTTTTTTAGGCATGTCAGCTCATGAAACCAAGGAATGCTTGGAAACGCTCTAAAACGTCTTTTCTCAGTCAGAAAACGCTAGTTCATGCAGTTTAATGAAAAAAGCTGACCCACATTAAAAATGTTTCACATGCATGAAAGAAATGTTATTTACAATCCAGAAAGAAACTTCTAGATGTGTCAGAAGTTTTATACATTTCATATTAAGGTAGAGCCTCAGTTCATAAAACGCTTAGTCTGGGCCTTCTAGGATCGCCAAAAATGTTTTTAGGCATGTCAGCTCATGAAACCAAGGAATGCTTGGAAACGCTCTAAAACGTCTTTTCTCAGTCAGAAAGCGCTAGTTCATGCAGTTTCATGAAAAAAGCTGACCCACATTAAAAATGTTTCAGATGCATGAACGGAATGTTATTTACAATGCAGAAAGACAATTCTTGATGTGTTAGAAGTTTATTGCATATGAAATTTAGTTAGAGCCTCTGTTCATAAAACGCTTAGTTAGGGCCTTCTAGGAACGCCAATAATGCTTTTAGGCAACTCAGCTCATGAAACCAGGGCATGCTTGGAAACGCTCTAAAACGTCTTTTCTCAGTCAGAAAACGCTAGTTCATGCAGTTTCATGAAAAAAGCTAACCCATATTAAAAATGTTTCAGATGCATGAAAGAAATGTCATTTACAATGCAGAAAGACAATTCTTAATGTGTCAGAAGTTTATTGCATATGAAATTTAGTTAAAGCCTCAGTTCATAAAACGCTTAGTTAGAGCCTTCTAGGAACGCCAATACTGATTTAAGGCAACTCAGCTCATGAAACCAAGGCATGCTTGGAAACGCTCTACAACGTCTTTTCTCGGTCAGAAAACTGGTACAATACGGTTTACAGCTGAAAAAGCTGACCCATATTAAAAATGTTTCAAATGCATGAAAGAAATGTTATTTACAATGCAGAAATACAATTCTTAATGTGTTAGAAGTTTTATACATTTCATATTAAGTTAGAGGCTCTGTTCATAAAACGCTTAGCTAGAGCCTAATAGGACCGCCAATAGTGTTTTTATGCATGTCAGCTCATGAAACAAAGGAATGCTTGGAAACGCTCTAAAACGTCTTTTCTCGGTCAGAAAACGCTAGTACATGCAGTTTCATGAAAAAAGCTGACCCATATTAAAAATGTTTCACATGCATGAAAGAAATGTTATTTACAATGCAGAAAGACAATTTTTGATGTGTTAGAAGTTTATTGCATATGAAATTTAGTTACAGCCTCAGTTCATAAAACGCTTAGCTAGCGCCTTCTAGGAACGCCAATACTGATTTTAGGCAACTTAGCTCATGAAACCAAGGCATGCTTGGAAACGCTCTAAAACGTCTTTTCTCGGTCAGAAAACGCAAGTACATGCAGTTTCATGAAAAAAGATGACCCATATTAAAAATGTTTCACATGCATGAAAGAAATGTTATTTACAATGCAGAAAGACAATTCTTGATGTTTTACAAGTTTATTGCATACGATATTTAGTTAGAGACTCAGTTCATAAAACGCTTAGTCTGGGCCTTCTAGGATCGCCAAAAATGTTTTTAGGCATGTCAGCTCATGAAACCAAGGAATGCTTACAAACGCTCTAAAACGTCTTTTCTCAGTGAGAAAACGAAGGTTCATGAAGTTTCATGAATAAAGTTGACCAAAATTAAAAATGTTTCAGATGCATGAACGG
>VONZ01004649.1:0-13947 GCA_012976165.1 Labeo catla | reverse complement strand
TCTTTCAAATAGAAACTTTTTTTGTTCATATAAAATAACTTGAAAAAAGTGTCAGGTCTTTGGTGTAAAATTAATATTTTTAATATTTTTGAACGGTTGCCTCAGATTTGCCAGCGATCTCCTGTAATTGGCGTCAGATACATTTTATATTAATAAACATTAACTTCAGATACCAGTCAGCAATCGCAGGCAGTTTCTTTCAAATAGAAAATTTTTTTGGTCATATAAAATAACTTGAAAAAAGTGTCAGGGCTTTGGTGTAAAATAAATATTTTTGAACGGTTGCCTCAGATTTGCCAGCGATCTCCTGTAATTGGCGTCAGATACATTTTATATTAATAAACATTAAATTCAGATACCAGTCAGCAATCGCAGGCAGTTTCTTTCAAATAGAAACATTTTTTGTTCATATAAAATAACTTGAAAAAATGTCAGTTCTTTGGTGTAAAATCAATATTTTTCATATTTTTGAACGGTTGCCTCAGATTTGCCAGCGATCTCCTGTAATTGGCGTGAAATACATTTTATATTAACAAACATTAACTTCAGATACCAGTCAGCAATCGCAGGCAGTTTCTTTCAAATAGAAACCTTTTTTGTTCATATAAAATAACTTGAAAAAATGTCAGGTCTTTGGTGTAAAATTAATATTTTTCATATTTTTGACCGGTTGCATCAGATTTGCCAGCGATCTCCTGTAATTGGCGTCAGATACATTTTATATCAATAAACATTAACTTCAGATACCAGTCAGCAATCGCAGGCAGTTTCTTTCAAATAGAAACATTTTTTGTTCATATAAAATAACTTGAAAAAATGTTAGGGCTTTGGTGTAAAATTAATATTTTCATATTTTTGAGCGGTTGCCTCAGATTTATAGCTGATCTCCTGTAATTAGCGTCAGATACATTTTATATTAATAAACAATAACTGAATGCCACCAGTCAGCAATCGCAGGCAGTTTCTTTCAAATAGAAACATTTTTTGTTCATATAAAATAACTTGAAGAAAGTGTCAGGACTTTGGTGTATAATTAATATTTTTCATATTTTTGAAGGGTTGCCTCAGATTTGCCAGCGATCTCCTGTAATTGAAGTCAGATACATTTTATATTAATAAACATTAACTTCAGATAACAGTCAGCAATCGCAGGCAGTTTCGTTCAAATAGAAATATTTTTTGTTCATATAAAATAACTTGAAAAAAGTGTCGGATCTCTGGTGTAAAATTAATATTTTTCATATTTTTGAACGGTTGCCTCAGATTTGCCAGCGATCTCCTGTAATTGACGTCAGATACATTTTATATTAATAAACATTAACTTCAGATACCAGTCAGCAATCGCAGGCAGTTTCTTTCAAAAAGAAACATTTTTTGTTCATATAAAATAGCTTGAAAAAAGTGTCAGGTCTTAGATGTATAATTAATATTTTTTCATATTTTTGAACGGTTGCCTCAGACTTGCCAGCGATCTCCTGTAATTGACGTCAGATACATTTTATATTAATAAACATTAAGTTCAGATCCAAGTCAGCAATCGCAGCCACTTTCTTTCAAATAGAAACATTTTTTGTTCATATAAAATAACTTGAAAAAAAAGTGTCAGGGCTTTGGTGTAAAACAAATATTTTTGAACGGTTGCCTCAGACTTGCCAGCGATCTCCTGTAATTGACGTCAGATACATTTTATATTAATAAACATTAACTTCAGATACCAGTCAGCAATCGCAGGCAGTTTCTTTCAAATAGAAACATATTTGTTTATATACAATAACTTGAAAAAAAGTGCCAGGGCTTTGCTGTAAAATTTAATATTTTTCATACTTTTGAACGGTTGCCTCAGATTTGCCAGCGATCTCCTATAATTGGCGTCAGATACATTTTATATTAATAAACATTAACTTCAGATACCAGTCAGCAATCGCAGGCAGTTTCTTTCAAATAGAAACATTTTTTGTTCATATAAAATAACTTGGAAAAAGTGTCAGGTCTCTGGTGTAAAATTAATATTTTTCATATTTTTGAAGGTTGCCTCAGATTTGCCAGCGATCTCCTGTAATTGACGTCAGATACATTTTATATTAATAAACATTAACTTCAGATACCAGTCAGCAATCGCAGGCAGTTTCTTTCAAATAGAAACATTTTTTGTTCATATAAAATAACTTGAAGAAAGTGTCAGGACTTTGGTGTATAATTAATATTTTTCATATTTTTGAAGGGTTGCCTCAGATTTGCCAGCGATCTCCTGTAATTGAAGTCAGATACATTTTATATTAATAAACATTAACTTCAGATAACAGTCAGCAATCGCAGGCAGTTTCGTTCAAATAGAAATATTTTTTGTTCATATAAAATAACTTGAAAAAAGTGTCGGATCTCTGGTGTAAAATTAATATTTTTCATATTTTTGAACGGTTGCCTCAGATTTGCCAGCGATCTCCTGTAATTGACGTCAGATACATTTTATATTAATAAACATTAACTTCAGATACCAGTCAGCAATCGCAGGCAGTTTCTTTCAAATAGAAACATTTTTGTTCATATAAAATAACTTGAAAAAAGTGTCAGGTCTTTGGTGTAAAATTAATATTTTAAATATTTTTGAACGGTTGCCTCAGATTTACCAGCGATCTCCTGTAATTGGCGCCAGATACATTTTATATTAATAAACATTAACTTCAGATACCAGTCAGCAATCGCAGGCAGTTTCTTTCAAATAGAAACATTTTTTGTTCATATAAAATAACTTGAAAAAAGTGTCAGGTCTTAGATGTATAATTAATATTTTTTCATATTTTTGAACGGTTGCCTCAGATTTGCCAGCGATCTCCTGTAATTGTCGTCAGATACATTTTATATTAATAAACATTAACTTCAGATATCAGTCAGCAATCGCAGGCAGTTTCTTTCAAATAGAAACATTTTTTGTTCATATAAAATAACTTGGAAAAAAAGTGTCAGGGCTTTGGTGTAAAATAAATATTTTTGAACGGTTGCCTCAGATTTGCCAGCGATCTCCTGTAATTGGCGTCAGATACATTTTATATTAATAAAAATTAACTTCAGATACCAGTCAGCAATCGCAGGCAGTTTCTTTCAAATACAAAATGTTTTTGTTCATATAAAATAACTTGAAAAAAGTGTCAGGTCTTTGGTGTAAAATTAATATTTTTCATATTTTTGAACGGGTGCCTCAGATTTGCCAGCGATCTCCTGTAATTGACGTCAGATACATTTTATATTAATAAACATTAAATTCAGATACCAATCAGCAATCGCAGGCAGTTTCTTTGAAATAGAAACATTTTTTGTTCATATAAAATAACTTGAAAAAAGTGTCAGGTCTTTGGTGTAAAATTTATATTTTAAATATTTTTGAAAAGTTGCCTCAGATTTGCCAGCGATCTCCTGTAATTGGCGTCAGATACATTTTATATTAATAAACATTAACTTCAGATACCAGTCAGCAATCGCAGGCAGTTTCTTTCAAAAGAAACATTTTTTGTTCATATAAAATAACTTGAAAAAATGTCAGGTCTTTGGTCTAAAATTAATATTTTAAATATTTTTGAACGGTTGTTTCAGATTTGCCAGCGATCTCCTGTAATTGGCGTCAGATACATTTTATATTAATAAACATTAACTTCAGATACCAGTCAACAATCGCAGGCAGTTTCTTTCAAATAGAAACATTTTTTGTTCATATAAAATAACTTGAGAAAAAGTGTCAGGGCTTTGGTGTAAAATAAATATTTTTGAAAGGTTGCCTCAGACTTGCCAGCGATCTCCTGTAATTGACGTCAGATACATTTTATATTAATAAACATTAACTTCAGATACCAATCAGCAATCGCAGGCAGTTTCTTTCAAATAGAAACATTTTTTTTTGTTCTTATAAAATGCTTGAAAAATGTATCAGGTCTTTTCAATTCTGTAAAATTAATATTTTTCATATTTTTGAGCAGTTGCCTCAAGATTTGCCAGCGATCTCCTGTAATTGGCGTCAGATACATTTTATATTAATAAACATTAACTTCAGATACCAATCAGCAATCGCAGGCAGTTTCTTTGAAATAGAAACATTTTTTGTTCATATAAAATAACTTGAAAAAAAGTGTCAGGTCTTTGGTGTATAATTAATATTTTTCATATTTTTGAAGGGTTGCCTCAGATTTGCCAGCGATCTCCTGTAATTGGCGTCAGATACATTTTATATTAACAAACATTAACTTCAGATACCAGTCAGCAATCGCAGGCAGTTTCTTTCAGATAGAAACATTTTTTGTTCATGTAAAATAACTTGAAAAAAGTGTCAGGTCTTTGGTGTAAAATTAATATTTTTCATATTTTTGAACGGTTGCCTCAGATTTGCCAGCGATCTCCTGTAATTGGCGTCAGATACATTTTATATTAATAAACATTAACTTCAGATACCAGTCAGCAATCGCAGGCAGTTTCTTTCAAATAGAAACATTTTTTGTTCATATAAAATAACTTGAAAAAAAGTGTCAGGGCTTTGGTGTAAAATTAATATTTTTGAACGGTTGCCTCAGATTTGCCAGCGATCTCCTGTAATTGGCGCCAGATACATTTTATATTAATAAACATTAACTTCAGATACCAGTCAGCAATAACAGGCAGTTTCTTTCAAATAGAAACATTTTTTTGTTCATATAAAATAACTTGAAAAAAGTGTCAGGTCTTTGGTGTAAAATTAATATTTTTCATATTTTTGAACGGTTGCCTCAGATTTGCCAGCGATCTCCTGGAATTGGCGTCAGATACATTTTATAATAATAAACATTAACTTCAGATACCAGTCAGCAATCGCAGGCAGTTTCTTTCAAATAGAAACATATTTGTTTATATAAAATAACTTGAAAAAAAGTGTTAGGGCTTTGGTGTAAAAATAATATTTTTCATATTTTTGAACGGTTGCCTCAGATTTGCCAGCGATCTCCTGTAATTGGCGTCAGATACATTTTATATTAATAAACATTAACTTCAGATTCCAGTCAGCAATCGCAGGCAGTTTCTTTTAAATAGAAACATTTTTTTGTTCATATAAAATAACTTGAAAAAAGTGTCAGGTCTTTGGTGTATAAGTAATATTTTTCATATTTTTGAACAGTTGCCTCAGATTTGCCAGCGATCTCCTGTAATTGACGTCAGATACATTTTATATTAATAAACATTAACTTCAGATAACAGTCAGCAATCGCAGGCAGTTTCTTTCAAATAGAAACATTTTTTGTTCATATAAAATAACTTGAAAAAAGTGTCAGGTCTCTGGTGTAAAATTAATATTTTTCATATTTTTGAAGGTTTGCCTCAGATTTGCCAGCGATCTCCTGTAATTAACGTCAGATACATTTTATATTAATAAACATTAACTTCAGATANCAGTCAGCAATCGCAGGCAGTTTCTTTCAAATAGAAACATTTTTTGTTCATATAAAATAACTTGAAAAAAATGTCAGGTCTTTTGTGTAAAATTAATATTTTTCATATTTTTGAACGGTTGCCTCAGATTTGCCAGCCATCTCCTGTAATTGACGTCAGATACATTTTATATTAATAAACATTAACTTCAGATACCAGTCAGCAATCGCAGGCAGTTTCTTTCAAATAGAAACATTTTTTGTTGATATAAAATAACTTGAAAAAAGTGTCAGGTCTTTGGTGTATAATTAATATTTTTCATATTTTTGAAGGGTTGCCTCAGATTTGCCAGCCATCTCCTGTAATTGACGTCAGATACATTTTATATTAATAAACATTAACTTCAGATACCAGTCAGCAATCGCAGGCAGTTTCTTTCAAATAGAAACATTTTTTGTTCATATAAAATAACTTGAAAAAAGTGTCAGGTCTCTTGTGTAAAATTAATATTTTTCATATTTTTGAACGGTTGCCTCAGATTTGCCAGCGATCTCCTGTAATTGACGTCAGATACATTTTATATTAATAAACATTAACTTCAGATACCAGTCAGCAATCGCAGGCAGTTTCTTTCAAATAGAAATATATTTGTTTATATAAAATAACTTGAAACAGTGTCAGGTCTCTGGTGTAAAATTAATATTTTTCATATATTTGAACGGCTGCCTCAGATTTGCCAGCGATCTCCTGTAATTGACGTCAGATACATTTTATATTAATAAACATTAACTTCAGATAACAGTCAGCAATCGCAGGCAGTTTCTTTTAAATAGAAACATTTTTTGTTCATATAAAATAACTTGAAAAAAGTGTCAGGTCTCTAGTGTAAAATTAACATTTTTCATATTTTTGAACGGCTGCCTCAGATTTGCCAGCGATCTCCTGTAATTGACGTCAGATACATTTTATATTAATAAACATTAACTTCAGATACCAGTCAGCAATCGCAGGCAGTTTCTTTCAAATAGAAATATATTTGTTTATATAAAATAACTTTAAACAGTGTCAGGTCTCTGGTGTAAAATTAATATTTTTCATATTTTTGAACGGTTGCCTCAGATTTGCCAGCGATCTCCTGTAATTGACGTCAGATACATTTTATATTAATAAACATTAACTTCAGATACCAGTCAGCATTCGCAGGCAGTTTCTTTCAAATAGAAATATATTTGTTCATATAAAATAACTTGAAAAAAGTGTCAGGTCTCTGGTGTAAAATTAATATTTTTCATATTTTTTAACGGTTGCCTCAGATTTGCCAGCGATCTCCTGTAATTGACGTCAGATACATTTTATATTAATAAACATTATATTCAGATACCAGTCAGCAATCGCAGGCAGTTTCTTTCAAATAGAAATATATTTGTTTATATAAAATTACTTGAAAAAAGTGTCAGGTCTCTGGTGTAAAATTAATATTTTTCATATTTTTTAACGGTTGCCTCAGATTTGCCAGCGATCTCCTGTAATTGACGTCAGATACATTTTATGTTAATAAACATTAACTTCAGATAACAGTCAGCAATCGCACGCAGTTTCTTTCAAATAGAAACATTTTTTGTTCATATAAAATAACTTGAAAAAATTGTCAGGTCTCGGGTGTAAAATTAATATTTTTCATATTTTTGAAAGGTTGCCTCAGATTTGCCAGCGATCTCCTGTAATTCACGTCAGATACATTTTATATTAATAAACATTAACTTCAGATACCAGTCAGCAATCGCAGGCAGTTTCTTTCAAATAGAAACATTTTTTGTTCATATAAAATAACTTGAAAAAAGTGTCAGGTCTCTGGTGTAAAATTAATATTTTTGAACGGTTGCCTCAGATTTGCCAGCGATCTCCTGTAATTGACGTCAGATACATTTTATATTAATAAACATTAACTTCAGATAACAGTCAGCAATCGCAGGCAGTTTCTTTCAAATAGAAACATTTTTTGTTCATATAAAATAACTTGAAGAAAGTGTCAGGACTTTGGTGTATAATTAATATTTTTCATATTTTTGAAGGGTTGCCTCAGATTTGCCAGCGATCTCCTGTACTTGACGTCAGATACATTTTATATTAATAAACATTAACTTCAGATACCAGTCAGCAATCGCAGGCAGTTTCTTTCAAATAGAAACATTTTTTGTTCATATAAAATAACTTGAAAAAATTGTCAGGTCTCGGGTGTAAAATTAATATTTTTCATATTTTTGAGCGGTTGCCTCAGATTTGCCAGCGATCTCCTGTAATTGACGTCAGATACATTTTATATTAATAAACATTAACTTCAGATACCAGTCAGCAATCTCAGGCAGTTTCTTTCAAATAGAAACATTTTTTGTTCATATAAAATAACTTGAAAAAAGTGTCAGGTCTCTGGTGTAAAATTAATATTTTTCATATTTTTGAGCGGTTGCCTCAGATTTGCCAGCGATCTCCTGTAATTGACGTCAGATACATTTTATATTAATAAACATTAACTTCAGATACCAGTCAGCAATCGCAGGCAGTTTCTTTCAAATAGAAACATTTTTTGTTCATATAAAATAACTTGAAGAAAGTGTCAGGACTCTGGTGTATAATTAATATTTTTCATATTTTTGAAGGGTTGCCTCAGATTTGCCAGCGATCTCCTGTAATTGACGTCAGATACATTTTATATTAATAAACATTAACTTCAGATACCAGTCAGCAATCGCAGGCAGTTTATTTCAAATAGAAACATTTTTTGTTCATATAAAATAACTTGAAGAAAGTGTCAGGACTTTGGTGTATAATTAATATTTTTCATATTTTTGAAGGGTTGCCTCAGATTTGCCAGCGATCTCCTGTAATTGAAGTCAGATACATTTTATATTAATAAACATTAACTTCAGATACCAGTCAGCAATCGCAGGCAGTTTCTTTCAAATAGAAACATTTTTTGTTCATATAAAATAACTTGAAAAAAGTGTCAGGTCTCTGGTGTAAAATTAATATTTTTCATATTTTTGAACGGTTGCCTCAGATTTGCCAGCGATCTCCTGTAATTGACGTCAGGATACATTTTATATTAATAAACATTAACTTCAGATAACAGTCAGCAATCGCAGGCAGTTTCTTTCAAATAGAAACATTTTTTGTTCATATAAAATAACTTGAAAAAAAAAGTGTCAGGGCTTTGGTGTAAAATAAAAGTTTTTGAACGGTTGCCTCAGATTTGCCAGCGATCTCCTGTAATTGGCGTCAGATACATTTTATATTAATAAACATTAACTTCAGATACCAGTCAGCAATCGCAGGCAGTTTTTTTCAAATAGAAACATATTTGTTTATATAAAATAACTTGGAAAAAAAGTGTTAGGGCTTTGGTGTAAAATTAATATTTTTCATATTTTTGAAGGGTTGCCTCAGATTTGCCAACGATCTCCTGTAATTGGCGTCAGATACATTTTATATTAATAAACATAAACTTCAGATACCAGTCAGCAATCGCAGGCAGTTTCTTTCAAAAAGAAACGTTTTTTGTTCATATAAAATAACTTGAAAAAAGTGTCAGGTCTTTGGTGTAAAATAAATATTTTTGAACGGTTGCCTCAGATTTGCCAGCGATCTCCTGTAATTGGCGTCAGATACATTTTATATTAATAAACATAAACTTCAGATAGCAGTCAGCAATCGCAGGCAGTTTCTTTCAAATAGAAACATATTTGTTTATATAAAATAACTTGAAAAAAGTGTCAGGTCTCTGGTGTAAAATTAATATTTTTCTTATTTTTGAAGGGTTGCCTCAGATTTGCCAGCGATCTCTTGTAATTGACGTCAGATACATTTTATATTAATAAACATTAACTTCAGATACCAGTCAGCAATCGCAGGCAGTTTCTTTCAAATAGAAAAATATTTGTTTATATAAAATTACTTGAAAGTGTCAGGTCTCTTGGTGTAAAAATTAATATTTTCTATATTTTTAACGGTTGCCTCAGATTTGCCAGCGATCTCCTGTAATTGACGTCAGATACATTTTATATTAATAAACATTAACTTCAGATACCAGTCAGCAATCGCAGGCAGTTTCTTTCAAATAGAAATATATTTGTTTATATAAAATAACTTGAAAAAGTGTCAGGTCTCTGGTGTAAAATTAATATTTTTCATATTTTTGAAGGGTTGCCTCAGATTTGCCAGCGATCTCCTGTAATTGACGTCAGATACATTTTGTATTAATAAACATTAACTTCAGATACCAGTCAGCAATCGCAGGCAGTTTCTTTCAAATAGAAACATTTTTTGTTCTTATAAAATAACTTGGAAAAAAGTGTCAGGTCTTTGGTGTAAAATTAATATTTTTCATATTTTTGAACGGTTGCCTCAGATTTGCCAGCGATCTCCTGTAACTGACGTCAGATACATTTTATTTTAATAAACATCAACTTCAGATACCAGTCAGCAATCTCAAGCAGTTTGTCAAATAAAAAAATTTTTTGTTAATATAAAATAACTTGGAAAAAGTGTCAGGTCTCTGGTGTAAAAATTAATATTTTTCATATTTTGAACGGTTGTCTCATAGATTAGCTACAGCTTATCTCCTGTAATTGACGTCAGATACATTTTATATTAATAAACATTAACTTCAGATACCAGTCAGCAATCTAGGCAGTTTCTTTCAAATAGAAATATATTTTGTTTATATAAAAATAACTCTTGGAAACAGTGTCAGGTCTCTGGTGTAAAATTAATATTTTTCATATTTTTGAACGGTTGCCTCAGATTAGCCAGCGATCTCCTGTAATTGACGTCAGATACATTTTATATTAATGAACATTAACTTCAGATACCAGTCAGCAATCGCAGGCAGTTTCTTTCAAATAGAAATATATTTGTTTATATAAAATAACTTGAAAAAAGTGTCAGGTCTATGGTGTAAAATTAATATTTTTCATATTTTTGAACGGTTGCCTCAGATTTGCCAGCGATCTCCTGTAATTGACGTCAGATACATTTTATATTAATGAACATTAACTTCAGATACCAGTCAGCAATCGCAGGCAGTTTCTTTCAAATAGAAATATATTTGTTCATATAAAATAACTTGAAAAAAGTGTCAGGTCTTTGGTGTATAATTAATATTTTTCATATTGTTGAAGGGTTGCCTCAGATTTGCCAGCGATCTCCTGTAATTGACGTCAGATACATTTTATATTAATAAACATTAACTTCAGATACCAGTCAGCAATCGCAGGCAGTTTCTTTCAAATAGAAACATTTTTTGTTCATATAAAATAACTTGAAAAAAGTGTCAGGTCTCTGGTGTAAAATTAATATTTTTCATATTTTTGAAGGGTTGCCTCAGATTTGCCAGCGATCTCCTGTAATTAACGTCAGATACATTTTATATTAATAAACATTAACTTCAGATACCAGTCAGCAATCGCAGGCAGTTTCTTTCAAAAAGAAACATTTTTTGTTCATATAAAATAACTTGAAAAAAGTGTCAGGTCTTTGGTGTAAAATTTATATTTTTCATATTTTTGAACGGTTGCCTCAGATTTGCCAGCGATCTCCTGTAATTGGCGTCAGATACATTTTATATTAATAAACATTAACTTCAGCTAACAGTCAGCAATCGCAGGCAGTTTCTTTCAAATAGAAACATTTTTTGTTCATATAAAATAACTTGGAAAAAAGTGTCAGGTCTTTGGTGTAAAATTAATATTTTTCATATTTTTGAACGGTTGCCTCAGATTTGCCAGCGATCTCCTATAATTGACGTCAGATACATTTTATATTAATAAACATTAACTTCAGATACCAGTCAGCAATCGCAGGCAGTTTCTTTCAAATAGAAACATTTTTTGTTGATATAAAATAACTTGAAAAAAGTGTCAGGTCTTTGGTGTATAATTAATATTTTTCATATTTTTGAAGGGTTGCCTCAGATTTGCCAGCCATCTCCTGTAATTGACGTCAGATACATTTTATATTAATAAACATTAACTTCAGATACCAGTCAGCAATCGCAGGCAGTTTCTTTCAAATAGAAACATTTTTTGTTCATATAAAATAACTTGAAAAAAGTGTCAGGTCTTTGGTGTAAAATTAATATTTTAAATATTTTTGAATGGTTGCCTCAGATTTGCCAGCGATCTCCTGTAATTGACGTCAGATACATTTTATATTAATAAACATTAACTTCAGATAACAGTCAGCAATCGCAGGAAGTTTCTTTCACATACAAATATATTTGTTTATATAAAATAACTTGAAACAGTGTCAGGTCTCTGGTGTAAAATTAATATTTTTCATATTTTTGAACGGCTGCCTCAGATTTGCCAGCGATCTCCTGTAATTGACGTCAGATACATTTTATATTAATAAACATTAACTTCAGATACCAGTCAGCAATCGCAGGCAGTTTCTTTCAAATACAAACATTTTTGTTCATATAAAATAACTTGAAAAAAGTGTCAGGTCTTTGGTGTAAAATTAATATTTCTGAACGGTTGCCTCAGACTTGCCAGCGATCTCCTGTAATTGACGTCAGATACATTTTATATTAATAAACATTAACTTCAGATACCAGTCAGCAATCGCAGGCAGTTTCTTTCAAATAGAAACATATTTGTTTATATAAAATAACTTGAAAAAAGTGTCAGGTCTCTGGTGTAAAATTAATATTTTTCATATTTTTGAACGGTTGCCTCAGATTTGCCAGCGATCTCCTGTAATTGACGTCAGATACATTTTACATTAATAAACATTAACTTCAGATAACAGTCAGCAATCGCAGGCAGTTTCTTTCAAATAGAAATATATTTGTTTATATAAAATAACTTGAAACAGTGTCAGGTCTCTGGTGTAAAATTAATATTTTTCATATTTCCTTTAGTTGGCTGCCTCAGATTTGCCAGCCATCTCCTGTAATTGATCGCCAGACATTTTATATTAATAAACATTGCCAATCCCTCTCAGATACCAGTCAGCAATCGCGAGGCAGTTTCTTTCAAATAGAAACATTTTTTGTTCATATAAAAATAACTTGGAAAAAAGTGCCGTGGTCTCTGGTGTAAAATTAATATTTTCATAATTTTGAAGGGTTGCCCTAGATTTTGCCAGCCATCTCCTGTAATTGACGCTTCAGATACATTTCTTTATATTAATAAACATTAACTCATAGATACCGTCAAAGTAATCAAGAGGCAGTTTCTTTTCTCGTTAGAAACATTTTGGTTCATATAAATAACTTCAGTTGAAAGTGTCAGGACTTTGTGTATAATTAATATTTTTCTCGGTATTTTTAAGGTTGCCTCAGATTTTGCCAGCGCATCTCCTGTAATTGACGCCAGATACATTTTATATTAATAAACATTAACTTCAGATACCAGTCATAATCGCAGGCAGTTTCTTTTCTAAAATAGAACATTTTGTTCATATAAAATAACTTGAAGAAAGTGTCAGGACTTTGGTGTATAATTAATATTTTTCATATTTTTGAAGGGTTGCCTCAGATTTGCCAGCGATCTCCTGTAATTGACGTCAGATACATTTTATATTAATAAACATTAACTTCAGATAACAGTCAGCAATCGCAGACAGTTTCTTTCAAATAGAAACATTTTTTGTTCATATAAAATAACTTGAAAAAAGTGTCAGGTCTTTTGTGTAAAATTAATATTTTTCATATTTTTGAACGGTTGCCTCAGATTTGCCAGCGATCTCCTGTAATTGACGCCAGATACATTTTATATTAATAAACATTAACTTCAGATACCAGTCAGCAATCGCAGGCAGTTTCTTTCAAATAGAAATATATTTGTTTATATAAAATAACTTGAAAAAAGTGTCAGGTCTCTGGTGTAAAATTAATATTTTTCATATTTTTGAACGATTGCCTCAGATTTGCCAGCGATCTCCTGTAATTGACGTCAGATACAATTTATATTAATAAACAATAACTTCAGATACCAGTCAGCAATCGCAGGCAGTTTCTTTCAAATAGAAACATTTTTTGTTCATATAAAATAACTTGAAAAAAGTGGCAGGTCTCTGGTGTAAAATTAATATTTTTCATATTTTTGAAGGGTTGCCTCAGATTTGCCAGCGATCTCCTGTAATTGACGTCAGATACATTTTATATTAATACACATTAACTTCAGATAACAGTCAGCAATCGCAGGCAGTTTCTTTCAAATAGAAACATTTTTTGTTCATATAAAATAACTTGAAAAAAGTGTCAGGTCTCTTGCGTAAAATTAATATTTTTCATATTTTTGAACGGTTGCCTCAGATTTGCCAGCGATCTCCTGTAATTGACGTCAGATACATTTTATATTAATAAACATTAACTTCAGATACCAGTCAGCAATCGCAGGCAGTTTCTTTCAAATAGAAACATTTTGTGTTCATATAAAATAACTTGAAAAAAGTGTCAGGTCTCTGCTGTAAAATTAATATTTTTCATATTTTTGAACGGTTGCCTCAGATTTGCCAGCGATCTCCTGTAATTGGCGTCAGATACATTTTATATTAATA
>VONZ01004574.1:0-13692 GCA_012976165.1 Labeo catla | reverse complement strand
GCGTTTTATGAACTGAGGCTCTAACTTAATATGAAATGTATAAAACTTCTGACACATCTAGAAGTTTCTTTCTGGACTGTAAATAACATTTCTTTCATGTATGTGAAACATTTTTAATGTGGGTCAGCTTTTTTCATGAAACTGCATGAACTAGCGTTTTCTGACTGGGTAATGACGTTTTAGAGCGTTTCCAAGCATTCCTTGGTTTCATGAGCTGACATGCCTAAAAACATTTTTGGCGATCCTAGAAGGCCAAGACTAAGCGTTTTATGAACTAAGTATCTAACTAAATTTCATATGCAATAAAGTTCTAACACATTAAAAATTGTCTTTCTGCGTTGTAAATAACATTTCTTTCATGCATCTGAAACATTTTTAATATAGGTCAGCTTTTTTCATGAAACTGTATGAACTAGCGTCTTCTGACTGAGAAAAGACGTTTTAGAGCGTTTCCAAGCATGCCTTGGTTTCATGAGCTAGGATGCCTAAAATCACTATTGGCGTTCCTAGAAGGCTCTAACTAATCGTTTTATGAACTGAGGCTGTAACTAAATTTCATATGTAATAAACTTCTAACACATCAAGAATTGTCTTTCTGCATTGTAAATAACATTTCTTTCATGCATCTGAAACATTTTTAATGTGGGTCAACTTTATTCATGAAACTTCATGAACTTTCGCTTTCTCACTGAGTAAAGACGTTTTAGAGCGTTTCCAAGCATGCCTTGGTTTCATGAGCTAGGATGCCTAAAATCACTATTGGCGTTCCTAGACGGCTCTAGCTAAGCGTTTTATGAACTAAGGCTCTAACTTAATATGAAATGTATAAAACTTCTGACACATCTAGAAGTTTCTTTCTGGATTGTAAATAACATTTCTTTCATGCATGTGAAACATTTTTAATGTGGGTCAGCTTGTTTCATGAAACTGCATGAACTAGCGTATTCTGACTGAGAAAAGACGTTTTAGAGCGTTTCCAAGCATTCCTTGGTTTCATGAGCTGACATGCCTAAAAACATTTTTGGCGATCCTAGAAGGCCAAGACTAAGCGTTTTATGAACTGAGTATCTAACTAAATTTCATATGCAATAAACTTCTAACACATTAAAAATTGTCTTTCTGCATTGCAAATAACATTTCTTTCATTCATCTGAAACATTTTTAATATGGGTCAGCTTTTTTCATGAAACTGCATGAACTAGCGTTTTCTGACTCTGAAAAGACGTTTTAGAGCGTTTCTAAGCATGCCTTGGTTTCATGAGCTGAGTTCCCTAAAATCAGTATTGGCGTTCCTAGAAGGCTCTAACTAAGCGTTTTATGAACTGAGGCTGTAACTAAATTTCATATTCAATAAACTTCTAACACATTAAGAATTGTTTTTCTGCATTGTAAGTAACATTCCGTTCATGCATCTGATACATTTTTAATGTGGGTCAACTTTATTCATGAAACTTCGTGAACTTTCCTTTTCTGACTGAGAAAAGACGTTTTAGAGCGTTTCCAAGCATGCCTTGGTTTCATGAGCTTGGATGCCTAAAAACATTTTTGGCGATCCTAGAAGGCCCAGACTAAGCGTTTTATGAACTGAGTCTCTAACTAAATTTCATATGCAATAAACTTCTAAAACATTAAAAATTGTCTTTCTGCGTAGTAAATAACATTTCTTTCATGCATCTGAAACATTTTTAATATGGGTCAGCTTTTTTCTTGAAACTTCGTGAACTTTCGTTTTCTGACTGAGAAAAGACGTTTTAGAGCGTTTCCAAGCATGCCTTGGTTTCATGATCTAGGATGCCTACAATCACTATTGGCGTTCCTAGAAGGCTCTAGCTAAGCGTTTTATGAACTGAGGCTCTAACTTAATATGAAATGTATATAACTTCTGACACATCTAGAAGTTTCTTTCTGGACTGTAAATAACATTTCTTTCATGCATGTGAAACATTTTTAATGTGGGTCAGCTTTTTTCATGAAACTGCATGAACTAGCGTTTTCTGACTGGGAAAAGACGTTTTAGAGCGTTTCCAAGCATTCCTTGGTTTCATGAGATGACATGCCTAAAAACATTTTTGGCGATCCTAGAAGGCCCAGACTAAGCGTTTTATGAACTGAGTCTCTAACTAAATTTCATATGCAATAAACTTCTAAAACATTAAGAATTGTCTTTCTGCATTGCAAATAACATTTCTTTCATGCATCTGAAACATTTTTAATATGGGTCAGCTTTTTTCATGAAACTGCATGAACTGGCGTTTCCTGACTGAGAAAAGACGTTTTAGAGCGTTTCCAAGCATGCTTTGGTTTCATGAGCTGAGTTCCCTAAAATCAGTATTGGCGTTCCTAGAAGGCTCTAACTAAAGCGTTTATGACCTGAGGCTGTAACTAAATTTCATATGCAATAAACTTCTAACATTAAAATTGTCTTTCTGCGTTGTAAATAACATTCGTTCATGCATCTGAAACATTTTTAATGTGGGTCAACGTATTAAAGCCGAAACTAATGAACACCGTTTCTGACTGAGAAGGCGTTTAGCGTTTCCAAGCATGCCTTGGTTTCTTGAGCTAGGATACTTAAATCACTATTGGCGTTCCTAGAGAGGCTCTAGCTTCGTTTTATGAACTGAGGCTCTAGCAATATAGAAATGTATGTATAAAACTTCTAACACATTAAGAATTGTCTTTCTGCATTGTAAATAACATTGCTTTCATGCATCTGAAACATTTTTAATATGGGTCAGCTTTTTCCATGAAACTGCATGTACTAGCGTTTTCTGACCGAGAAAAGACGTTTTAGAGCGTTTCCAAGCATTCCTTGGTTTCATGAGCTGACATGCCTAAAAACATTTTGGCGATCCTAGAAGGCCCAGACTAAGCGTTTTATGAACTGAGTCTCTAACTAAATTTCATATGCAATAAACTTCTAACACATTAAAAATTGTCTTTCTGCGTTGTAAATAACATTTCTTTCATGCATCTGAAACATTTTTAATCTGGGTCAGCTTTTCGTAGAAACTGCATGAACTAAGCGTTTCTCACTGAAAAGGAGTACGTTTTAAGAGCGTTTCAAGCATTCCTTGGTTTCATGAGGCTGACATGCCTAAAACATTTTAAAGCGATCCTAGAGGCCCAGACTAAAGCGTTTTATGAACTAGGGCTGTAACTAAATTTCATATGCAATAAACTTCTAACACATCAAGAATTGTCTTTCTGCATTGTAAATAACATTTCTTTCATGCATCTGAAACATTTTCAATATGGGTCAGCTTTTTTCATGAAACTGCATGAACTAGCGTTTTCTGACTGAGAAAAGACGTTTTAGAGCGTTTCCAAGCATGCCTTGGTTTCATGAGCTGAGTTGCCTAAAATCAGGATTGGCGTTCCTAGAAGGCTCTAACTAAGCGTTTTATGAACTGAGGCTGTAACTAAATTCATATGCAATAAACTTCTAACACATCAAGAATTGTCTTTCTGAATTGTAAATAACATTTCTTTCATGCATCTGTAACATTTTTAATATGGGTCAGCTTTTTTCATGAAACTGCATGAACTAGCGTTTTCTCACTGAGAAAAGACGTTTTAGAGCGTTTCCAAACATGCCTTGGTTTCATGAGCTAGGATGCCTAAAATCACTATTGGCGTTCCTAGAAGGCTCTAGCTAAGCGTTTTATGAACTGAGGCTCTAACTTAATATTAAATGTATAAAACTTCTGACACATCTAGAAGTTTCTTTCTGGATTGTAAATAACATTTCTTTCATGCATGTGAAACTTTTTTAATGTGAGTCAGCTTTATTCATGAAACTGCATGAACTAGCGTTTTCTGACTGAGAAAAGACGTTTTAGAGCGTTTCCAAGCATTCCTTGGTTTGATGAGCTGACATGCCTAAAAACATTTTTGGCGATCCTAGAAGGCCCAGACTAAGCGTTTTATGAACTGAGTCTCTAACTAAATTTCATATTTAGTTTTTAGAGAAAAGTATTTAGTATTTAGAGAAAAGACGTTTTAGAGCGTTTCCAAGCATGCCTTGGTTTCATGAGCTAAGTTGCCTAAAATGAGGATTGGCGTTCCTAGAAGGCTCTAAGTAAGAGTTTTATGAACTGAGGCTGTAACTAAATTTCATATGCAATAAACTTCTAACACATCAAGAATTGTCTTTCTGCATTGTAAATAACATTCCGTTCATGTATCTGAAACATTTTTAATGTGGGTCAACTTTATTCATGAAACTGCATGAACTAGCGTTTTCTCACTGAGAAAAGACGTTTTAGAGCGTTTCCAAGCATGTCTTGGTTTCATGACCTAGGATGCCTAAAATAACTATTGGCGTTCCTAGAAGGCTCTAACTAAGCGTTTTATGAACTGAGGCTCTAACTTAATATGAAATATGTAAAACTTCTGACACATCTAGAAGCTTCTTTCTGGATTGTAAATAACATTTCTTTCATGCATGTCAATCATTTTTAATGTGAGTCAGCTTTTTTCATGAAACTGCATGAACTAGCGTTTTCTGACTGAGAAAAGACGTTTTAGAGCGTTTCCAAGCATGCCTTGGTTTCATGAGCTNATTGGCGTTCCTAGAAGGCTCTAACTAAGCGTTTTATGAACTGAGGCTCTAACTTAATATGAAATATGTAAAACTTCTGACACATCTAGAAGCTTCTTTCTGGATTGTAAATAACATTTCTTTCATGCATGTCAATCATTTTTAATGTGGGTCAGCTTTTTTCATGAAACTGCATGAACTAGCGTTTTCTGACTGAGAAAAGACGTTTTACAGCTTTTCCAAGCATTCCTTGGTTTAATGAGCTGAGATGCCTAAAAACATTATTGGCGGTCCTAGAAGGCCCTAACTAAGCGTTTCATGAACTGAGGCTCTAACTAAATTTCATATACAAAAAACTTCTAACACATCAAGAAGTGTCTTTCTGCGTTGTAAATAACATTTCTTTCATGCATGTGAAATATTTTTAATATGGGTCAGCTTTTTTCATGAAACATGCATGTGAAAGATTTTTAATATGGGTCAACTTTTTTCATGAAAGTGCACGAACTAGCGTTTTCTGACTGAGAAAAGACGTTTTAGAGCGTTTCCAAGCATGTCTTGCTTTCATGAGCTAGGATGCCTAAAATCACTATTGGCGATCCTTGAAGGCTCTAACTAACCGTTTTATGAACTGAGGCTCTAACTAAATTTCATATGGAAAAAGCTTCTCACACATCAGGAAGTGTCTTTTTGCGTTGTAAATAACATTTCTTTCATGCATGTGAAATATTTTTAATATGGGTCAGCTTTTTCATGAAAGTGCACGAAGTAGCGTTTTCTGACTGAGAAAAGACGATTTAGAGCGTTTCCAAGCATGTCTTGCTTTCATGAGCTAGGATGCCTAAAATCACTATAGGCGATCCTAGAAGGCTCTAACTAACCGTTTTATGAACTGAGGCTCTAACTAAATTTCATATACAAAACACTTCTAACACATCAGAAGTGTCTTTCTGCGTTGTAAATAACATTCCTTTCATGCATGTGAAAGATTTTTGATGTGGGTTAGCTTTATTCATGAAACTGCATGAACTGGCGTTTTCTGACTGAGAAAAGACGTTTTAGAGCGATTCCAGGCATGCCTTGCTTTCATGAGCTAGGATGCCTAAAATCACTATTGGCGATCCTAGAAGGCTCAAACTAAGCGTTTTATGAAATGAGGCTCTAACTAAATTTCATATGGAAAAAGCTTCTCACACATTAGGAAGTGTCTTTTTGCGTTGTAAATAACATTTCTTTCATGCATGTGAAATATTTTTAATATGGGTCAGCTTTTTCATGAAAGTGCACGAAGTAGCGTTTTCTGACTGAGAAAAGACGATTTAGAGCGTTTCCAAGCATGTCTTGCTTTCATGAGCTAGGATGCCTAAAATCACTATAGGCGATCTTAGAAGGCTCTAACTAACCGTTTTATGAACTGAGGCTCTAACTAAATTTCATATACAAAAAACTTCTAACACATCAAGAAGTGTCTTTCTGCGTTGTAAATAACATTCCTTTCATGCATGTGAAAGATTTTTGATGTGGGTTAGCTTTATTCATGAAACTTCATGAACTGGCGTTTTCTGACTGAGAAAAGACGTTTTAGAGCGTTTCCAAGCATGTCTTGCTTTCATGGGCTAGGATGCCTAAAATCACTATTGGCGATCCTAGAAGGCTCTAACTAAGTGTTTTATGCACTGAGGCTCTAACTAAAAATGATAGGCATAAAACTTCTAACATATCAAGATGTGTCTTTCTGCTTTGTAAAAAAGATTTCTTCATGCATGTGAAAGATTTTTAATATAGGTTAGCTTTTTTCATGAAACTGCACGAACTAGCGTTTTCTCACTGAGAAAAGACGTTTTAGAGCGTTTTCAAGCATGCCTTGGTTTCATGAGCTGAGATGCCTAAAAACATTATTGGCGTTTCTAGAAGGCCCTAACTAAGCGTTTCAAGCACTGAGGCTCTAACTAAATTTCATATTGAAAAAGCTTCTCACACATCAGGAAGTGTCTTTCTGCATTGTAAATAACATTCCTTTCATGCATGTGAAACATTTTTAATGTGAGTCTGCTTTGTTCATGAAACTTCATGAATTTTCGTTTTCTCACTGAGAAAAGACGGTTTAGAGCGTTTCCAAGCATGTCTTGCTTTTATGAGCTAGGATGCCTAAAATCACTATTGGCGATCCTAGAAGGCTCTAACTAAGCGTTTTATGAAATGAGGCTCTAACTAAATTTCATATGGAAAAAGCTTCTCACACATCAGGAAGTGTCTTTCTGCGTTGTAAATAACATTTCTTTCATGCATGTGAAATATTTTTAATATGGGTCAGCTTTTTTCATGAAAGTGCACGAACTAGCGTTTTCTGACTGAGAAAAGACGTTTTAGAGCGTTTCCAAGCATGTCTTGCTTTCATGAGCTAGGATGCCTAAAATCAATATTGGCGATCCTAGAAGGCTCTAACTAACCGTTTTATGAACTAAGGCTCTAACTAAATTTCATATGCAAAAAACTTCTAACACATCAGAGGTGTCTTTCTGCATTGTAAATAACATTCCTTTCATGCATGTGAAAGATTTTTGATGTGGGTTAGCTTTATTCATGAAACTGCATGAACTGGCGTTTTCTGACTGAGAAAAGACGTTTTAGAGCGTTTCCAGGCATGCCTTGCTTTCATGGGCTAGGATGCCTAAAATCACTATTGGCGATCCTAGAAGGCTCTAACTAAGTGTTTTATGCACTGAGGCTCTAACTAAAAATGATAGGCATAAAATTTCTAACACATCAAGAAGTGTCTTTCTGCATTGTAAATAAGATTTCTTTCATGCATGTGAAACATTTTTAATGTGAGTCTGCTTTATTCATGAAACTTCATGAATTTTCGTTTTCTCACTGAGAAAAGACGTTTTAGAGCGTTTCCAAGCATGCCTTGCTTTCATGAGCTAGGATGCCTAAAATCACTATTGGCGATCCTAGAAGGCTCTAACTAAGCGTTTTATGCACTGAGGCTCTAACTAAAAATGATAGGCATAAAACTTCTAACACATCAAGAAGTGTCTTTCTGCTTTGTAAATAAGATTTCTTTCATGCATGTGAAATATTTTTAATATAGGTTAGCTTTTTTCATGAAACTGCACGAACTAGCGTTTTCTCACTGAGAAAAGACGTTTTAGAGCGTTTCCAAGCATGCCTTCGTTTCATGAGCTGAGATGCCTAAAAACATTATTGGCGTTTCTAGAAGGCCCTAACTAAGCGTTTTATGAACTGAGACTCTAACTAAATTTCATATACAAAACACTTCTAACACATCAAGAAGTGTCTTTCTGCGTTGTAAATAACATTCCTTTCATGCATGTGAAAGATTTTTGATGTGGGTTAGCTTTATTCATGAAACTGCATGAACTGCCGTTTTCTGACTGAGAAAAGACGTTTTAGAGCGATTCCAGGCATGCCTTGCTTTCATGAGCTAGGATGCCTAAAATCACTATTGGCGATCCTAGAAGGCTCTAACTATAACTAAATTTCATATACAAAAAACTTCTAACACATCAAGAAGTGTCTTTCTGCGTTGTAAATAACATTTCTTTCATGCATGTGAAAGATTTTTAATGTGGGTCAGCTTTATTCATGAAACTTCATTAACTTTCGTTTTCTCACTGAGAAAAGACGTTTTAGAGCGTTTCCAAGCATGCCTTGGTTTCATGAGCTGAGATGTCTAAAAACATTATTGGCGGTCCTAGAAGGCCCTAACTAAGCGTTTCATGAACTGAGGCTCTAACTAAATTTCATATACAAAAAACTTCTAACACATCAAGAAGTGTCTTTCTGCGTTGTAAATAACATTTCTTTCATGCATGTGAAAGATTTTTAATGTGGGTCAGCTTTATTCATGAAACTTCATTAACTTTCGTTTTCTCACTGAGAAAAGACGTTTTACAGCGTTTCCAAGCATGCCTTGGTTTCATGAGCTGAGATGCCTAAAAACATTATTGGCGGTCCTAGAAGGCCCTAACTAAGCGTTTCATGAACTGAGGCTCTAACTAAATTTCATATACAAAAAACTTCTAACACATCAAGAAGTGTCTTTCTGCGTTGTAAATAACATTTCTTTCATGCATGTGAAATATTTTTAATATGGGTCAGCTTTTTTCATGAAACATGCATGTGAAAGATTTTTAATATGGGTCAACTTTTTTTCATGAAAGTGCACGAACTAGCGTTTTCTGACTGAGAAAAGACGTTTTAGAGCGTTTCCAAGCATGTCATGCTTTCATGAGCTAGGATGCCTAAAATCACTATTGGCGATCCTAGAAGGCTCTAACTAACCGTTTTATGAACTGAGGCTCTAACTAAATTTCATATGGAAAAAGCTTCTCACACATCAGGAAGTGTCTTTTTGCGTTGTAAATAACATTTCTTTCATGCATGTGAAATATTTTTAATATGGGTCAGCTTTTTCATGAAAGTGCACGAAGTAGCGTTTTCTGACTGAGAAAAGACGATTTAGAGCGTTTCCAAGCATGTCTTGCTTTCATGAGCTAGGATGCCTAAAATCACTATAGGCGATCTTAGAAGGCTCTAACTAACCGTTTTATGAACTGAGGCTCTAACTAAATTTCATATACAAAAAACTTCTAACACATCAAGAAGTGTCTTTCTGCGTTGTAAATAACATTCCTTTCATGCATGTGAAAGATTTTTGATGTGGGTTAGCTTTATTCATGAAACTTCATGAACTGGCGTTTTCTGACTGAGAAAAGACGTTTTAGAGCGTTTCCAGGCATGCCTTGCCTTCATGGGCTAGGATGCCTAAAATCACTATTGGCGATCCTAGAAGGCTCTAACTAAGTGTTTTATGCACTGAGGCTCTAACTAAAAATGATAGGCATAAAATTTCTAACACATCAAGAAGTGTCTTTCTGCATTGTAAATAAGATTTCTTTCATGCATGTGAAACATTTTTAATGTGGGTCTGCTTTATTCATGAAACTTCATGAATTTTCGTTTTCTCACTGAGAAAAGACGTTTTAGAGCGTTTCCAAGCATGCCTTGCTTTCATGAGCTAGGATGCCTAAAATCACTATTGGCGATCCTAGAAGGCTCTAACTAAGCGTTTTATGCACTGAGGCTCTAACTAAAAATGATAGGCATAAAACTTCTAACATATCAAGATGTGTCTTTCTGCTTTGTAAATAAGATTTCTTCATGCATGTGAAATATTTTTAATATAGGTTAGCTTTTTTCATGAAACTGCACGAACTAGCGTTTTCTCACTGAGAAAAGACGTTTTAGAGCGTTTCCAAGCATGCCTTCGTTTCATGAGCTGAGATGCCTAAAAACATTATTGGCGTTTCTAGAAGGCCCTAACTAAGCGTTTTATGAACTGAGACTCTAACTAAATTTCATATACAAAACACTTCTAACACATCAAGAAGTGTCTTTCTGCGTTGTAAATAACATTCCTTTCATGCATGTGAAAGATTTTTGATGTGGGTTAGCTTTATTCATGAAACTGCATGAACTGGCGTTTTCTGACTGAGAAAAGACGTTTTAGAGCGTTTCCAGGCATGCCTTGCTTTCATGGGCTAGGATGCCTAAAATCACTATTGGCGATCCTAGAAGGCTCTAACTAAGCGTTTTATGCACTGAGGCTCTAACAAAACATGCTATGCATAAAACTTCTAACATATCAAGATGTGTCTTTCTGCGTTGGAAATAACATTTCTTCATGCATGTGAAACATTTTTAATGTGGGTCTGCTTTTTTCATGAAACTTAGTGAACGATCGTTTTCTCACTGAGAAAAGACGTTTTAGAGCGTTTCCAGGCATGCCTTGCTTTCATGAGCTAGGATGCCTAAAATCACTATTGGCGATCCTAGAAGGCTCTAACTAAGTGTTTTATGCACTGAGGCTCTAACTAAAAATGATAGGCATAAAACTTCTAACACATCAAGAAGTGTCTTTCTGCATTGTAAATAACATTCCTTTCATGCATGTGAAACATTTTTAATGTGGGTCTGCTTTATTCATGAAACTTCATGAATTTTCGTTTTCTCACTGAGAAAAGACGTTTTAGAGCGTTTCCAAGCATGCCTTGCTTTCATGAGCTAGGATGCCTAAAATCACTATTGGCGATCCTAGAAGGCTCTAACTAAGCGTTTTATGCACTGAGGCTCTAACTAAAAATGATAGGCATAAAAGTTCTAACACATCAAGAAGTGTCTTTCTGCATTGTAAATAAGATTTCTTTCATGCATGTGAAATATTTTTAATATAGGTTAGCTTTTTTCATGAAACTGCACGAACTAGCGTTTTCTCACTGAGAAAAGACGTTTTAGAGCGTTTCCAAGCATGCCTTGGTTTCATGAGCTGAGATGCCTAAAAACATTATTGGCGTTCCTAGAAGGCCCTAACTAAGCGTTTAATGAACTGAGGCTCTACCTAAATTTCATATATAAAAAACTTCTAACACATCAAGAAGTGTCTTTCTGCGTTGTAAATAACATTTCTTTCATGTATGTGAAATATTTTTAATATGGGTCAGCTTTTTTCATGAAAGTGGACGAACTAGCGTTTTCTGACTGAGAAAAGACGTTTTAGAGCGTTTCCAAGCATGCCTTGCTTTCATGAGCTAGGATGCCTAAAATCACTATTGGCGATCCTAGAAGGCTCTAACTAAGTGTTTTATGCACTGAGGCTCTAAATAAAAATAATAGGCATAAAACGTCTAACACATCAAGAAGTGTCTTTCTGCATTGTAAATAAGATTTCTTTCATGCATGTGAAAGATTTTTAATATGGGTCAGCTTTTTTCATGAAACTGCACGAACTAGCGTTTTCTGACTGAGAAAAGACGTATTCGATCGTTTCCAAGCATGCCTTGGTTTCATGAGCTGAGATTCCTAAAAACATTATTGGCGATCCTAGAAGGCTCTAACTAAGCGTTTCATGCACTGAGGCTCTAACTATATTTCATATGGAAAAAGCTTCTAACACATCAGGAAGTGTCTTTCTGCGTTGTAAATAACATTTCTTTCATGCATGTGAAATATTTTTAATATGGGTCAGCTTTTTTCATGAAAGTGCACGAACTAGCGTTTTCTTACTGAGAAAAGACGTTTTAGAGCGTTTCGAAGCATGTCTTGCTTTCATGAGCTAGGATGCCTAAAATCACTATTGGCGATCGTAGAAGGCTCTAACTAACCGTTTTATGAACTGAGGCTCTAACTAAATTTCATATGCAAAAAACTTCTAACACATCAGAAGTGTCTTTCTGCATTGTAAATAACATTCCTTTCATGCATGTGAAAGATTTTTAATATGGGTCAGCTTTTTTCATGAATGTGCACGAACTAGCGTTTTCTGACTGAGAAAAGACGTTTTAGAGCGTTTCCAAGCATGCCTTGCTTTCATGAGCTAGGATGCCTAAAATCACTATTGGCGATCCTAGAAGGCTCTAACTAAGTGTTTTATGCACTGAGGCTCTAACTAAAAATGATAGGCATAAAACTTCTAACACATCAAGAAGTGTCTTTCTGCATTGTAAATAACATTCCTTTCATGCATGTGAAACATTTTTAATGTGGGTCTGCTTTATTCATGAAAGTTCATGAACTTTCGTTTTCTCACTGACAAAAGACGTTTTAGAGCGTTTCCAAGCATGCCTTGGTTTCATGAGCAGAGATGCCTAAAAACATTATTGGCGTTCCTAGAAGGCCCTAACTAAGCGTTTTATGAACTGAGGCTCTAACTAAAAATGATAGGCATAAAACTTCTAACACATCAAGAAGTGTCTTTCTGCATTGTAAATAACATTTCTTTCATGCATGTGAAATATTTTTAATATGAGTCAGCTTTTTCATGAAACATGCATGTGAAACATTTTTAATATGGGTCAGCTTTTTTCATGAAACTGCACGAACTAGCGTTTTCTGACTGAGAAAAGACGTTTTGAGCGTTTCCAAGCATGCCTTGGTTTCATGAGCTCAGATACCTAAAATCACTATTGGCGATCCTAGAAGGCTCTAACTAACCGTTTTATGAACTGAGGCTCTAACTAAATTTTATATACAAAAAACTTCTAACACATCAAGAAGTGTCTTTCTGCGTTGTAAATTACATTTCTTTCATGCATGTGAAATATTTTTAATATGGGTCAGCTTTTTTCATGAAAGTGCACGAACTAGCGTTTTCTGAATGAGAAAAGACGTTTTAGAGCGTTTCCAAGCATGTCTTGCTTTCATGAGCTAGGATGCCTAAAATCACTATTGGCGATCCTAGAAGGCTCTAACTAACCGTTTTATGAACTGAGGCTCTAACTACATTTCATATGCAAAAAACTTCTAACACATCAGAAGTGTCTTTCTGCATTGTAAATAACATTCCTTTCATGCATGTGAAACATTTTTAATGTGGGTCTGCTTTATTGATGAAACTTCATGAACTTTCGTTTTATCACTGAGAAAAGACGTTTTAGAGCGTTTCCAAGCATGCCTTACTTTCATGAGCTAGGATGCCTAAAATCACTATTGGCGATCCTAGAAGGCTCTAACTAAGTGTTTTATGCACTGAGGCTCTAAAGAAAAATGATAGGCATAAAACTTCTAACACATCAAGAAGTGTCTTTCTGCATTGTAAATAAGATTTCTTTCATGCATGTGAAACGTTTTTAATGTGGGTCAGCTTTATTCTTGAAACTTCATGAACTTTCGTTTTCTCTCTGAGAAAAGACGTTTTAGAGCGTTTCCAAGCATGCCTTGGTTTCATGAGCTGAGTTGCCTAAAAACATTATTAGCGTTCCTAGAAGGCTCTCACTAAGCGTTTTATGAACTGAGGCTCCTTAACCAACTTCATATATGAAACTTCTAACACATCAAGAAGTGTCTTTCTGCATTGTAAATAACATTCCTTTCATGCATGTGAAATATTTTAATGTGGGTCAGCTTTATTCATGAAACTTCATGAACTTGCGTTTTCTGACTGAGAAAAGACGTTTTAGAGCGTTTCCAAGCATTCCTTAGTTTCCTGAGCTGAGATGCCTAAAATAAGTATTGGCATTCCTGGAAGGCTCTAACTAATCGTTTTATGCACTGAGGCTCTAACTTAATATAAAATGTATGAAACTTCTAACACATCAAGAAGTGTCTTTCTGCATTGTAAATAACAT
>VONZ01004464.1:0-13347 GCA_012976165.1 Labeo catla | reverse complement strand
AATGTATTAAACAGCCAATCCCATTGAATACATTGCAAGTGGGATGTTTGTCCACTTCCAATGTATTAAACAGCCAATCCAATTGAATACATTGCAAATGGGATGTGTGTCCATTTCCAATGTATTAAACAACCAATCCCATTGAATACATTGCAAGTGGGATGTGTGTCCACTTCTAATGTATTATATGGTTCCGGTTTAATGGATTAGTGGACACTCATCCCACTAACCTACTATAGCATCCCATTGAATACATTGCAAGTGGGATTTGTGTCCATTTCCAATGTATTAAACAGCCAATCCCATCGAATACATTGCAAGTGGGATGTGTGTCCATTTCCAATGTATTAAACAGCCAATCCCATTGAATACATTGCAAGTGGGATGTGTGTCCATTTCCAATGTATTGTCCACTTCCAATGTATTAAACAGCCAATCCCTTTGAATACATTGCAAGTGGGATGTGTGTCCATTTCCAATGTATTAAACAGCCAATCCCATTGAATACATTGCAAGTGGGATGTGTGTCCATTTCCAATGTATTAAACAGCCAATCCCATTGAATACATTGCAAGTGGGATGTGTGTCCATTTCCAATGTATTAAACAGCCAATCCCATTGAATACATTGCAAGTGTGATGTGTGTCCATTTCCAATGTATTAAACAGCCAATCCATTGAATACATTGCAAGTGGGATGTGTGTCCATTTCCAATGTATTAAACAGCCAATCCCATTGAATACATTGCAAGTGGGATGTGTGTCCATTTCCAATGTATTAAACAGCCATTCCCATTGAATACATTGCAAGTGGGATGTGCGTCCATTTCCCATGCCGAGGGCCCGTCAAATCGATTGGAAATGGACGATTTTTATGTGAAAAGTTCCAAAACATTGACCGGCGGGTAACTCACCCAAAATTGGGGCAAACTCTACCAAACTCGGAGCAAAGTTAGACCTCCACGAGGCCTACCGAATGCCACCTGTCCCGGGTCGATAGGCCCCCGGGGGCCGGAGATGCGGCCCCCCATATTTAAGGGGGCCAAACGGAAGGACGAGTCCTAGGCACTTGAAACTCGGATCAGTGGTAGCACTCGACCGGCCCTGCCCGACGCCGCATCCCCTGAGTCGATAGGCCCCCGGCGGCCGGAGATACGGGCCCCCAAAGGCAAAAAGTGCCAAAATCTGAATGGCTGTAACTCACCCAAAATTGGGGCAAACTCTACCAAACTCGGAGCAAAGTTAGACCTCCACGAGGCCTACCGAATGCCACCTGTCCCGGGTCGCTAGACCCCCGGGGGCCGGAGATGCGGCCCTGTATAATTTGCTTACAATCATATGGTTTGCATGTGTGAGAAACTGCTAAGGATTCAAACATCTTAGCAGAAATTCACACTTATTATTTCACAACACATATGGTGCATGTCCATTTCCAATTTATTTGACGGCCGTCAAATAAATTGGAAATGGACATTTTGTCATGCAAATATTTTTGATAAAAACACCTCTACTGTACTTGGAATAGCCCTTGGAATCCATTTAGGTGAGTTTCATGTCATAATACTGTACAATTTGTACTGTACAATTGTCACGTTGAGTTTGGAGTTGAGTTTTCGAGTATTTCACCACATATGGTGCATGTCCATTTCCAATTTATTTGACGCCCGTCAAATAAATTGGAAATGGACATTTTGTCATGCAAATATTGTTGATAAAAACACCTCTACTGTACTTGGAATAGCCCTTGGAATCCATTTAGGTGAGTTTCATGTCATAATACTGTACAATTTGTACTGTACAATTTTCACGTTGAGTTTGGAGTTGAGTTTTCGAGTATTTCACCACATATGGTGCATGTCCATTTCCAATTTATTTTGCTTACAAATTGTACAGTATTAAAAAAAAAAAAAACAACATAAAAATATTCAATCAAATTGTTTTCTGCTAATTCCAACAGATTATTGTTCTTCATCTCCTCATGTACCACTGTGGTGATTTTCAAGTTGTTTTATTATATCATTTTTTAATAATTTCATACCAAAGTTGACAAATGCGATTTACATTGCTTTATAGACATTAAAAAAAAAAAAACATGAAAACATTACATCAAAATATTTTAATTTAAAAATTATTAAAATATAAATAATTTAAAATTTAAAAATATTAAACCATTGTGGTGATTTTCAAGTTGTTTTACTGTATCATATTTAAATAATTTCATACCAAAGTTGACAAATGGTATTTACATTGCTGTATAGACATTAAAAAAAAGCATAAAAATATTAAATCAAACTATTTAAATTTAAAAAATATTAAAATTTAAATAATTTAAAATTTGAAAATATTAAACCACTGTGGTGATTTTCAAGTTGTTTTACTGTATCATTTTTTAATAATTTCATACCAAAGTCAACAAATGCTATTTACATTGCTTTATAGACATTTAAAAAAAACATAAAAATATGAAATCAAATTGAATACTCCAACAGATTATTGTTCTGCATGTCCCCAAGTACCACAGAGATGAAATTGTTTTATTGTATCATTTTTTAAATAATTGCATACCAAAATCATGACAAATGCTATTTACATTGCTTTATAGACATTTAAAAAAAACATAAAAATATGAAATCAAATTGAATACTCCAACAGATTATTGTTCTGCATGTCCCCAAGTACCACAGAAATGAAATTGTTTTATTGTATCATTTTTTAAATAATTGCATACCAAAATCATGACAAATGCTATTTACATTGCGTTATAGACATTTAAAAAAAACATAAAAATATGAAATCAAATTGAATACTCCAACAGATTATTGTTCTGCATGTCCCCAAGTACCACTGTGGTGATTTTCAAGTGGTTTTACTATATCATTTTTAAAAAAATCATGACAAATGCTATTTACATTGCTTTATAATAATAAAAAGAAAAATCAAAATAAAATCAAAATAAAATAAAATTGTATTCTGCTGATTCCAACAGATTCTTGTTTTTCATCTCCCCATGTACCACTTTGGTGTTTTTTTTTGGGTGAAATTGTGTATTAAAAAAAAAAAAAACATGAAAATATTAAATCAAATTGTTTTTTGAAAATTCCAACAGATTATTGTTTTTCATCTCCCCACGTACCACTGTGGTGAAAAAAAAAACATAAAAATATTAAATCAATTAATCAATAGAAAAATAATAATAAATCAATAGACAATGGGGGCAGTAGTGTAAGTACTAATAGAAAATAAATACAATTCTTCATAATGTAAAGATAGTGATACATTTTTCTTTTTTTTTTCCACAGGTCACCACAGAAATGATCAGCAAAAAAAACATGAAAATATTAAATCAAATTGTTTTTTGGAAATTCCAACAGATTATTGTTTTTCATCTCCCCATGTACCACTGTGGTGATTTTCAAGTTGTTTTACTGTATTATTTTTTAATAATTTCATACCAAAGTCGACAAATGCTATTCACATTGCTTTACAGACATATAGAAAAAAAAAACATGAAAATATTAAATCAAATTGTTTTTTGGAAATTCCAACAGATTATTGTTCTTCATCTCCTCATGTACCACAGTGGTAATTTTCAAGATGTTGTACTATATAATTTTTTAAAAAATTCATCCCAAAATCATGACAAATGCTATTTACATTGCTTTATAATAATAAAAAAAAAAATCTAAATAAAATAAAAATAAAATAAAATAAAATAGTTTTCTGCTAATTCCAACAGATTCTTGTTTTTCATCTCCCCATGTACCACTTTGGTGTTTTTTTTTTTTTGTTTTTTTGGTGAAATTGTTACAGTATAAAAAAAAAAAAAACATGAAAATATTAAATCAAATTGTTTTTTGAAAATTCCAACAGATTATTGTTTTTCATCTCCCCACGTACCGCTGTGGTGAAAAAAAAACATAAAAATATTAAATCAATTAATCAATAGAAAAATAATAATAAATCAATAGACAATGGGGGCAGTAGTGTAAGTACTAATAGAAAATAAATACAATTCTTCATAATGTAAAGATAGTGATAATTTTTTCTTTTTTTTTCCACAGGCCACCACAGAAATGATCAGCAAAAAAAACATGAAAGTATTAAATCAAATTGTTTTTTGAAAATTCCAACAGATTATTGTTCTTCATCTCCTCATGTACCACAGTGGTAATTTTCAAGTGGTTTTATTATATCATTTTTAAAAAAATGTATTCCAAAATCATGACAAATGCTATATACATTGCTTTTTAGACATTAAAAAAAAATCTAAATAAAATCAAAATAAAATAAAAACAAATTGTTTTCTGCTAATTCCAACCTCTACTGTACTTGGAATACCCCTTGCTTACAAATTGTACAGTATTAAAAAAAAAAAAACATAAAAATATTAAATCATATTGTTTTTTGAAAATTCCAACAGATTATTGTTCTTCATCTCCTCATGTACCACTGTGGAGATTTTCAAGTTGTTTTACTATATCATTTTTTAATAATTTCATACCAAAGTCGACAAATGCTATTCACATTGCTTTATAATAATAAAAAACTGTCGTAATCAAAATAAAATAAAATTAAATTGTTTTCTGCTAATTCCAACAGATTCTGCTCTTTTCATCTCCCATGTAATATTTTGGTATAGTTTTTTTTTTTTTGGGGGTGAAATTGTACAGTATAAAAAAAAAAAAAAAAACATGAAAATATTAAATCAAATTGTTTTTTGAAAATTCCAACAGATTATTGTTTTTCATCTCCCCACGTACCACTGTGGTGAAAAAAAAACATAAAAATATTAAATCAATTAATCAATAGAAAAATAATAATAAATCAATAGACAATGGGGGCAGTAGTGTAAGTACTAATAGAAAATAAATACAATTCTTCATAATGTAAAGATAGTGATAATTTTTTCTTTTTTTTTCCACAGGTCACCACAGAAATGATCAGCAAAAAAAACATGAAAGTATTAAATCAAATTGTTTTTTGAAAATTCCAACAGATTATTGTTCTTCATCTCCTCATGTACCACAGTGGTAATTTTCAAGTGGTTTTATTATATCATTTTTAAAAAAATTTATTCCAAAATCATGACAAATGCTATTTACATTGCTTTTTAGACATTAAAAAAAAATCTAAATAAAATCAAAATAAAATAAAAACAAATTGTTTTCTGCTAATTCCAACCTCTACTGTACTTGGAATACCCCTTGCTTACAAATTGTACAGTATTAAAAAAAAAAAAACATAAAAATATTAAATCATATTGTTTTTTGAAAATTCCAACAGATTATTGTTCTTCATCTCCTCATGTACCACTGTGGTGATTTTCAAGTTGTTTTACTGTATCATTTCTTAATAATTGCATACCAAAGTTGACAAATGCTATTTACATTGGTGTATAGACATAAAAAAAAAACATAAAAATATTAAATCAAAATATTTAAATTTTCAAATTATTAAAATATAAATAATTTAAAATTTAAAAATATTAAACCACTATGGTGATTTTCAAGTTGTTTTACTGTATCATTTTTTAATAATTGCATACCAAAATCATGACAAATGCAATTTACATTGCTTTATAGACATTTTAAAAAAACATAAAAATATAAAATCAAATTGAATACTCCAACAGATTATTGTTCTGCATGTCCCCAAGTACCACAGAAATGAAGTTGTTTTATTGTATCATTTTTTAAATAATTGCATACCAAAATCATGACAAATGCTATTTACATTGCTGTATAGACATTTAAAAAAAAACATAAAAATATGGAATCAAATTGTTTTTTAAAAACTTCAACAGATTATTGTTCTTCATCTCCTCATGTACCACTGTGGTGATTTTCAAGTTGTTTTATTATATCATTTTTTAATAATTGCATACCAAAGTTGACAAATGCTATTTACATTGCTTTATAGACATTTAAAAAAAAAAATATATATAAAAAATCAAATTGAATACTCCAACAGATTATTGTTCTGCATGTCCCCAAGTACCACAGAGATGAAGTTGTTTTATTGTATCATTTTTTTTAAATAATTGCATACCTGTGGAAAAAAAAGAAAAAATTATCACTATCTGTATTATTGTTCTTCATCTTCAAGTAGTTTTACTGTATAAACGTCCATTTCCATTTTTTCACATTGACATGAACAACAGCATGAGCAACCCTGATGATAGTGGTATGGAGGACAATGGGGGCAGTAGTGTAAGTACTAATAGAAAATAAATACAATTCTTCATAATGTAAAGATAGTGATAAATTTTTCTTTTTTTTTTTTCCACAGGCCACCACAGAAATGATCAGCAGGACTGTGAGTTTATACTTGTCATTAAGTTACACAAATATTTTAGACTGATAATTCAATGATGTTGGGTTTGACAGATGTTGTTTTTGTGCTTTTGTGCAGGATACAGAACACAGCCTATCTGGAGAGGAGGAGTCATAATACTGTACAATAAACAACATTGAGGATGTCAGGTTGAGCTTAGGAATAATGGAATAGGACTCCGGTTCTACCATGATTAAGAGGGGCGACCGGGAGGCCCCAAAGGAAAAATTCCTCCGTCTGAAGTTGACCGATACAGACAAAATTTAAAAGGCAAAAACCTGTGCCCAAAAGAGGCAAAAAAAATTTAAAATAAAAAAAACAGAACCATTAGACAACCAGAAGACAATCTGGACTGTCCTGATCTCATCGCCCAGAACTTAATAAAAAACCCTCTGAAGCACTCTGATTAGGGTGTCAGGAAGCACAATGCCTGACGGCAAACAATGCCAACCGGCGTTTTAATTTCTATAATTTGTGTTTCCACCCAAAATGGAAACTTATGAATTTAAATATTTTTTTTTAATTAATTATTTTCTTTTATACATCTTATGAATTAAATATATTTTTTTAATTAATTATTTCTTTTTATATATCTTATGAATTAAATATTTTTAAAACATTTTTTAAATTATTAAAAACAATTTTTATTATATTATTAAATCTATTTAATAACCTTGAAAATATCAATACAGGTATTTTTCAAGGCCTGCTTAATTGTAGGCAAAAACCTGTGCCCAAAAGAGGCAAAAAAAATTTATGAATTAAATATTTTTTTAATTAATTATTTATTTTTATATATCTTATGAATTAAATATTTTTAAAACATTTTTTAAATTATTATACTTTTTTTTGTTATATTATTAAATCTATTTAATAACCTTGAAAATAACAATACAGGTATTTTTCAAGGACTGTCTGAAATAAAAAAAATGTAAAAGGAAAACTTTATCCATCTGAAGTGGACAGACACAGCCAGAAATTAAAAGGCAAAAACGGGGAAAGGAACTGTAACGATTAAAAAGGTTGTTGCACCGTGGCAAGAGAACATCTTGTCTTCAAAAAAAGCTTCACATCTATTATGTATATAATGTATTTTTTTCCATCTCTACAGTGTTTTGCAGATGACGAGGAGGAGGACGAATGGAAACTTATGAATTTAAATATTTTTTTTTAATTAATTATTTTCTTTTATACATCTTATGAATTTAATATATTTTTTTAATTAATTATTTCTTTTTATATATCTTATGAATTAAATATTTTTAAAACATTTTTTAAATTATTAAAAAAAAATTTTGTTATATTATTAAATCTATTTAATAACCTTGAAAATATCAATACAGGTATTTTTCAAGGCCTGCTTAATTGTAGGCAAAAACCTGTGCTCAAAAGAGGCAAAAAATTTTATGAATTAAATATTTTTTTAATTAATTATTTATTTTCATATATCTTATGAATTAAATATTTTTAAAACATTTTTTAAATTATTAATTTTTTTTTTTTATTAAAAGGCAAAAACGGGGAAAGGAACTGTAACGATTAAAAAGGTTGTTGCACCGTGGCAAGAGAACATCTTGTCTTCAAAAAAAGCTTCACATCTATTATGTATAGAATGTATTTTTTTCCATCTCTTTTTTTCATACCAAAAGTTTCATACCAAAATCATGACAAATGCTATTTACATTGCTTTACAGACATATAAAAAAAACATAAACATATAAAATCAAATTGTTTTTCTGCTTATTCCAACAGATTATTGTTTTTCATCTCTTCGTGTACCACTGTGGTGATTGTCAAGTTGTTTTACTGTATAATTTTTTAATAATTTCATACCAAAGTCGACAAATGCTATTTACATTGCTTTATAGACATTTAAAAAAAACATAAAAATATGAAATCAAATTGAATACTCCAACAGATTATTGTTCTGCATGTCCCCAAGTACCACAGAAATGAAATTGTTTTATTGTATCATTTTTTAAATAATTGCATACCAAAATCATGACAAATGCTATTTACATTGCTTTATAGACATTTAAAAAAAACATAAAAATATGAAATCAAATTGAATACTCCAACAGATTATTGTTCTGCATGTCCCCAAGTACCACAGAGATGAAGTTGTTTTATTGTATCATTTTTTAATAATTGCATACCAAAATCATGACAAATGCTATTTACATTGCTGTATAGACATTTTAAAAAAATGAAATCAAATTGTTTTCTGCCAACTCCAACAAATTATTGTTCTTCATCTCCCCATGTACCACTGTGGAGATTTTCAAGTGGTTTTACTATATCATTTTTTAATAATTGCATACCAAAGTTGACAAATGCTATTTACATTGCTGTATAGACATTTAAAAAGAAACATAAAAATATGAAATCATATGGAAAAATATGGAATCCATTTCTGTGAGTTTCATGTCATAATACTGTATAATTTGCTTACAATCATATGGTTTGCATGTGTGAGAAACTGCTAAGGATTCAAACACCTTAGCAGAAATTCACACTTATTATTTCACAACACATATGGTGCATGTCCATTTCCAATTTATTTGGCGGCCGTCAAATAAATTGGAAATGGACATTTTGTCATGCAATACCCTTGCAATACCCATTGGAATCCATTTAGGTGAGTTTCATGTCATAATACTGTACAATTTGTACTGTACAATTGTCACGTTGAGTTTGGAGTTGAGTTTTCGAGTATTTCACCACATATGGTGCATGTCCACCCTCAATTTATTTGACGGCCGTCAAATAAATTGGAAATGGACATTTTGTCATGCAAATATTGTTGATAAAAACACCTCCACTGTACTTGGAATAGCCCTTGGAACCCCTTTAGATGAGTTTTATGTCATAATACTGTACAATTTGTACTGTACAATTTTCACATTGAGTCTGGAGTTGAGTTTTCGAGTATTTCACCACATATGGTGCATGTCCACCCTCAATTTATTTGACGGCCTCTGAATAAATTGGAAATGGACATTTTGTCATGCAAATATTGTTGATAAAAACACCTCTACTGTACTTGGAATACCCATTGGAATCCATTTAGGTGAGTTTCATGTCATAATACTGTACAATTTGTACTGTACAAGTTTCACGTTGAGTTTGGAGTTGAGTTTTCGAGTATTTCACCACATATGGTGCATGTCCACCCTCAATGTATTTGACGGCCCTGAATAAATTGGAAATGGACATTTTTTTGTCATGCAAATATTGTTGCTAAAAACACCTTTCTGATGTGTCCACTTCTAATGTATTATATGGTTCCGGTTTAATGGATTAGTGGACACTCATCCCACTAACCTACTATAGCATCCCACTGAATACATTGCAAGTGGGATGTTTGTCCACTTCTAATGTATTATATGGTTCCGGTTTAATGGATTAGTGGACACTCATCCCACTAACCTACTATAGCATCCCATTGAATACATTGCAAGTGGGATGTGTGTCCATTTCCAATGTATTAAACAGCCAATCCCATTGAATACATTGCAAGTGGGATGTTTGTCCACTTCCAATGTATTAAACAGCCAATCCCATTGAATACATTGCAAGTGGGATGTTTGTCCACTTCCAATGTATTAAACAGCCAATCCAATTGAATACATTGCAAATGGGATGTGTGTCCATTTCCAATGTATTAAACAACCAATCCCATTGAATACATTGCAAGTGGGATGTGTGTCCACTTCTAATGTATTATATGGTTCCGGTTTAATGCATTAGTGGACACTCATCCCACTAACCTACTATAGCATCCCATTGAATAAATTGCAAGTGGGATGTGTGTCCACTTCCAATGTATTAAACAGCCAATCCCATTGAATACATTGCAAGTGGGATGTGTGTCCACTTCTAATGTATTATATGGTTCCGGTTTAATGGATTAGTGGACACTCATCCCACTAACCTACTAAAGCATCCCATTGAATACATTGCAAGTGGGATGTGTGTCCATTTCCAATGTATTAAACAGCCAATCCCATTGAATACATTGCAAGTGGGATGTGTGTCCATTTCCAATGTATTGTCCACTTCCAATGTATTAAACAGCCAATCCCTTTGAATACATTGCAAGTGGGATGTGTGTCCATTTCCAATGTATTACATGGTTACGGTTTAATAGATTAGTGGACACTCATCCCACTAACCTACTATAGTCGTCCCATTGAATACATTGCAAGTGGGATGTGTGTCCATTTCCAATGTATTAAACAGCCAATCCCATTGAATACATTGAAAGTGGGATGTGTGTCCACTTCTAATGTATTATATGGTTCCGGTTTAATGGATTAGTGGACACTCATCCCACTAACCTACTAAAGCATCCCATTGAATACATTACAAGTGGGATGTGTGTCCATTTCCAATGTATTAAACAGCCAATCCCATTGAATACATTGCAAGTGGGATGTGTGTCCATTTCCAATGTATTAAACAGCCAATCCCATTGAATACATTGCAAATGGGATGTGTGTCCACTTCTAATGTATTATATGGTTCCGGTTTAATGGATTAGTGGACACTCATCCCACTAACCTACTATAGCATCCCATTGAATACATTGCAAGTGGGATGTTTGTCCACTTCCAATGTATTAAATAGCCAATCCCATTGAATACATTGCAAGTGGGATGTGTGTCCATTTCCAATGTATTAAACAGCCAATCCTATTGAATACATTGCAAGTGGGATGTGTGTCCATTTCCAATGTATTAAACAGCCAATCCTATTGAATACATTGCAAGTGGGATGTTTGTCCATTTCCAATGTATTGTCCACTTCCAATGTATTAAACAGCCAATTCCATTGAATACATTGCAAGTGGGATGTGTGTCCATTTCCAATGTATTAAACAGCCAATTCCATTGAATACATTGCAAGTGGGATGTGTGTCCATTTCCAATGTATTGTCCACTTCCAATGTATTAAACAGCCAATCCCATTGAATACATTGCAAGTGGGATGTGTGTCCATTTCCAATGTATTAAACAGCCAATTCCATTGAATACATTGCAAGTGGGATGTTTGTCCACTTCCAATGTATTAAACAGCCAATTCCATTGAATACATTGCAAGTGGGATGTGTGTCCATTTCCAATGTATTAAACAGCCAATCCCATTGAATACATTGCAAGTGGGATGTGTGTCCATTTCCAATGTATTGTCCACTTCCAATGTATTAAACAGCCAATCCCATTGAATACATTGCATGTGGGATGTGTGTCCATTTCCAATGTATTAAACAGCCAATCCCATTGAATACATTGCAAGTGGGATGTTTGTACACTTCCAATGTATTAAACAGCCAATACCATTGAATACATTGTAAGTGGGATGTGTGTCCATTTCCACGATAAACAACTATCCCATTGAATACATTGGTAAGTGGATGTGTCCACTTCTACTGTATTATATGGTTCCGTTTCAATGGATTAGTGGACACTCATCCCACTAACCTACTATAGCATCTCATTGAATACATTGCAAGTGGGATGTGTCCACTTTCAATGTATTAAACAGCCAATCCCATTGAATACATTGCAAGTGGGATGTGTGGTCCATTTCAACGATAAACAACAGCCAATCCCATTGAATACATTGCAAGTGGGATGTCCATTTCAATGTATTAGAATACCAATCCCATTGAATACATTGCAAGTGGATGTGTGTCCATTTCCAATGTATTAACAGCCATCCGAATACATTGCAAGTGGGATGTTTGTCCATTTCCAATGTATTAAACAGCCAATCCCATTGAATAGATTGCAAGTGGGATGTGTGTCCATTTCCAATGTATTAAACAGCCAATCCCATTGAATACATTGCAAATGGGATGTGTGTCCACTTCTAATGTATTATATGGTTCCGGTTTTTTGGATTAGTGGACACTCATCCCACTAACCTACTATAGCATCCCATTGAATACATTGCAACTGGGATGTTTGTCCACTTCCAATGTATTAAACAGCCAATCCCATTGAATACATTGCAAGTGGGATGTGTGTCCATTTCCAATGTATTAAACAGCCAATCCTATTCAATACATTGCAAGTGGGATGTTTGTCCATTTCCAATGTATTGTCCACTTCCAATGTATTAAACAGCCAATCCCATTGAATACATTGCAAGTGGGATGTGTGTCCAATTCAAATGTCCATTTCCAATGTATTAAACAGCCAATCCCATTGAATACATTGCAAGTGGGATGTTTGTCCACTTCCAATGTATTAAACAGCCAATCCAATTGAATACATTGCAAATGGGATGTGTGTCCATTTCCAATGTATTAAACAGCCAGTCCCATTGAATACATTGCAAGTGGGATGTGTGTCCACTTCTAATGTATTATATGGTTCCGGTTTAATGGATTAGTGGACACTCATCCCACTAACCTACTATAGCATCCCATTGAATACATTGCAAGTGGGATGTGTGTCCACTTCCAATGTATTAAACAGCCAATCCAATTGAATACATTGCAAGTGGGATGTGTGTCCATTTCCAATGTATTAAACAGCCAATCCCATTGAATACATTGCAAGTGGGATGTTTGTCCACTTCCAATGTATTAAACAGCCAATCCAATTGAATACATTGCAAATGGGATGTGTGTCCATTTCCAATGTATTGTCCACTTCCAATGCATTAAACAGCCAATCCCATTGAATACATTGCAAGTAGGATGTGTGTCCATTTCCAATGTATTAAACAGCCAATCCCATTGAATACATTGCAAGTGGGATGTGTGTCCATTTACAATGTATTACATGGTTCCGGTTTAATAGATTAGTGGACACTCATCCCACTAACCTACTATAGTCGTCCCATTGAATACATTGCAAGTGGGATGTGTGTCCATTTCCAATGTATTAAACAGCCAATCCCATTGAATACATTGCAAGTGGGATGTGTGTCCATTTCCAATGTATTAAACAGCCAATCCCATTAAATACATTGCAAGTGGGATGTGTGTCCATTTCCAATGTAT
>VONZ01004451.1:0-10016 GCA_012976165.1 Labeo catla | reverse complement strand
ACTAAGCGTTTTATGAACTGAGTCTCTAACTAAATTTCATATGTAATAAACTTCTAACACATTAAGAATTGTCTTTCTGCGTTGTAAATAACATTTCTTTCATGCATCTGAAACATTTTTAATATGGGTCAGCTTTTTTCATGAAACTGCATGAACTAGCGTTTTCTGACCGAGAAAAGACGTTTTAGAGCGTTTCCAAGCATGCAGTGGTTTCGTGAGCTGAGTTGTCTAAAAACATTTTTGGCGATCCTAGAAGGCCATAACTAAGCGTTTTATAAACTGAGGCTCTAACTAAATTTCATATGCAATAAACTTCTAACACATCAAGAAGTGTTTTTCTGCATTGTAAATAACATTCCTTTCGTGCATGTGAAATATTTTTAATATGGGTCAGCTTTTTTCATGAAACTGCATGAACTAGCGTTTTCTGACTGAGAAAAGACGTTTTAGAGCGTTTCCAAGCATGCCCTGGTTTCATGAGCTGAGTTGCCTAAAATCAGTATTGGCGTTCTTAGAAGGTTCTCAACTTAGCGTTTTATGAACTGAGGCTCTAACTGAATTTCATATGCAATAAACTTCGAACACATCAAGAAGTGTCTTTCTGCATTGTAAATAACATTCCTTTCATGCATGTGAAACATTTTTAATATGGCTCAGCTTTTTTCATGAAACTGCATGAACTAGCGTTTTCTGACCGAGAAAAGACGTTTTAGAGCGTTTCCAAGCATGCAGTGGTTTCGTGAGCTGAGTTGCCTAAAAACATTTTTGGCGATCCCAGAAGGACATAACTAGGCGTTTTATGAACTGAGGCTCTAACTAAATTTCATATGCAATAAACTTCTAACACATCAAGAAGTGTCTTTCTGCATTGTAAATAACATTCCTTTCATGCATGTGAAATATTTTTAATATGGCTCAGCTCTATTCATGAAACTTCATGAACTTTCGTTTTCTGACTGAGAAAAGACGTTTTAGAGCGTTTCCAAGCATGCCTTCGTTTCATGAGCTGAGTTGCCTAAAATCAGTATTGGCGTTCCTAGAAGGACCCAACTAAGCGTTTTATGAACAGAGGCTCTAACTAAATTTCATATGCAATAAACTTCTAACACATAAACAAGTGTCTTTCTGCATTGTAAATAACATTCCTTTCGTGTATGTGAAATATTTTTAATATGGCTCAGCTTTTTTCATGAAACTGCATGAACTAGCTTTTTCTGACTGAGAAAAGACGTTTTAGAGCGTTTCCAAGCATGCCTTGGTTTCAAGAGCTGAGTTGCCTAAAATCAGTATTGGCGTTCCTAGAAGGCCCAGACTGAGTGTTTTATGAACTGAGGTTCTAACTAAATTTCATATGCAAAAAATTTCTAACACATCAAGAAGTGTCTTTCTGCATTGTAAATAACATTTCTTTCATGCATGTGAAACATTTTTAATATGGCTCAGCTTTTTTCATGAAACTGCATGAACTAGCGTTTTCTGACTGAGAAAAGACGTTTTAGAGCCTTTCCAAGCATGCGCTGGTTTCATGAGCTGAGTTGCCTAAAATCAATATTGGCGTTCTTAGAAGGCTCTCAACTAAGCGTTTTATGAACTGAGGCTCTAACTAAATTTCATATGCAAAAAACATCTAACACATCAAGAAGTGTCTTTCTGCATTGTAAATAACATTCCTTTCATGCATGTGAAACATTTTTAATATGGCTCAGCTTTTCTCATGAAACTGCATGAACTAGCGTTTTCTGACTGAGAAAAGACGTTTTAGAGCGTTTCCAAGCATGCCCTGGTTTCGTGAGCTGAGTTGCCTAAAAAAATTTTTGGCGATCCTAGAAGGCCATAACTAAGCGTTTTATGAACAGAGGCTCTAACTAAATTTCATATGCAATAAACTTCTAACACATAAACAAGTGTCTTTCTGCATTGTAAATAACATTCCTTTCATGCATGTGAAATATTTTAATGTGGGTCAGCTTTATTCATAAAACTACATGAACTTTTGTTTTCTGACTGAGAAAAGACGTTTTAGAGCGTTTCCAAACATGCCTTGGTTTCATGAGCTGAGTTGCCTAAAATCAGTATTGGCGTTCCTAGAAGGACCTAACTAAGCGTTTTATGAATAGAGGCTCTAACAAAGTTTCATATGCAATAAACTTGTAACACATCAAGAAGTGTCTTTCTGCATTGTAAATAACATTTCTTTCATGCATGTGAAATATTTTTGATATGGCTCAGCTTTTTTCATGAAACTGCATGAACTAGCGTTTTCTGACTGAGAAAAAACGTTTTAGAGCGTTTCCAAGCATGCCTTGGTTTCATGAGCTGAATTGCCTAAAATCAGTATTGGCGTTCCTAGAAGGACCTAACTAAGCGTTTTATGAACAGAGGCTCTAACTAAATTTCTTATGCAATAAACATCTAACACATCAAGAAGTGTCTTTCTGCATTGTAAATAACATTCCTTTCATGCATGTGAAACATTTTTAATATGGCTCAGCTCTTTTCATGAAACTGCATGAACTTTCGTTTTCTGACTGAGAAAAGACGTTTTAGAGCGTTTCCAAGCATGCCTTGGTTTCATGAGCTGAGTTGCCTAAAATCAGTATTGGCGTTCCTAGAAGGACCTAACTAAGCGTTTTATGAACAGAGGCTCTAATTAAATTTCATATGCAATAAACTTCTAACACATCAAGAAGTGTCTTTCTGCATTGTAAATAACATTCCTTTCATGCATGTGAAATATTTTTAATATGGCTCAGCTCTCTTCATGAAACTTCATGAACTTTCGTTTTCTGACTGAGAAAAGACGTTTTAGAGCGTTTCCAAGCATGCCTTGTTTTCATGAGCTGAGTTGCCTAAAATCAGTATTGGCGTTCCTAGAAGGACCAAACTAAGCGTTTTATGAACAGAGGCTCTAACTAAATTTCATATGCAATAAACTTCTAACACATCGAGAAGTGTCTTTCTGCATTGTAAATAACATTCCTTTCATGCATGTGAAATATTTTAATGTGGGTCAGCTTTATTCATGAAACTTCATGAACTTGCGTTTTCTGACTGAGAAAAGACGTTTTAGAGCGTTTCCAACCATACCTTGGTTTCATGAGCTGAGTTGCCTAAAATCAGTATTGGCGTTCCTAGAAGGACCTACCTAAGCGTTTTATGAACAGAGGCTCTAATTAAATTTCATATGCAATAAACTTCTAACACATCAAGAAGTGTCTTTCTGCATTGTAAATAACATTCCTTTCATGCATGTGAAACATTTTTAATATGGCTCAGCTTTTTTCATGAAACTGCATGAACTAGCGCTTTCTGACTGAGAAAAGACGTTTTAGAGCGTTTCCAAGCATGCCTTGGTTTCAAGAGCTGAGTTGCCTAAAATCAGTATTGGCGTTCCTAGAAGGCTCAGACTCAGCGTTTTATGAACTGAGGCTCTAACTAAATTTCATATGCAAAAAACTTCTAACACATCAAGAAGTGTCTTTCTGCATTGTAAATAACATTTCTTTCATGCATGTGAAACATTTTTAATATGGCTCAGCTCTTTTCATGAAACTGCATGAACTTTCGTTTTCTGACTGAGAAAAGACGTTTTAGAGCGTTTCCAAGCATGCCTTGGTTTCGTGAGCTGAGTTGCCTAAAAACATTTTTGGCGATCCTAGAAGTCCATAACTAAGCGTTTTATGAACTGAAGCTCTAACTAAATTTCATATGCAATAAACTTCTAACACATCAAGAAGTATCTTTCTGCATTGTAAATAACATTCCTTTCATCCATGTGAAACATTTTTAATATGGCTCAGCTTTTTTCATGAAACTGCATGAACTAGCGTTTTCTGACCGAGAAAAGACGTTTTAGAGTGTTTCCAAGCATGCAGTGGTTTCGTGAGCTGAGTTGCCTAAAAACATTTTTGGCGATCCTAGAAGGCCATAACTAAGCGTTTTATGAACTAAGGCTCTAACTAAATTTCATATGCAATAAACTTCTAACACATCAAGAAGTGTTTTTCTGCATTGTAAATAACATTCCTTTCGTGTATGTGAAATATTTTTAATATGGCTCAGCTTTTTTCATGAAACTGCATGAACTAGCGTTTTCTGACTGAGAAAAGACGTTTTAGAGCGTTTCCAAGCATGCCCTGGTTTCATGAGCTGAGTTGCCTAAAATCAGTATTGGCGTTCTTAGAAGGTTCTCAACTTAGCGTTTTATGAACTGAGGCTCTAACTGAATTTCATATGCAAAAAACTTCTAACACATCAAGAAGTGTCTTTCTGCATTGTAAATAACATTTCTTTCATCCATGTGAAACATTTTTAATATGGCTCAGCTTTTTTCATGAAACTGCATGAACTAGCGTTTTCTGACTGAGAAAAGACGTTTTAGAGCGTTTCCAAGCATGCCTTGGTTTCATGAGCTGAGTTGCCTAAAAATATTTTTGGCGATCCTAGAAGGCCCTAACTAAGCGTTTTATGCATTGAGGCTCTAACTAAATTTCATATGCAAAAAACTTCTAACACATCAAGAAGTGTCTTTCTGCATTGTAAATAACATTTCTTACATGCATGTGAAACATTTTTAATGTTGGTCAGCTTTATTCATGAAACTGCATGAACTAAGCGTTTTCTGACTGAAAAAGGCGTTTTAGGCGTTCCAAACGTACCCTGGTTTCATGAGCTGAGTTGCCTAAAATCAGTATTGAAAGTTCTTAGAAGGTTCTCAACTTGGCGTTTTATGAACTGGGGGCTCTAACGTTTCGCTTATACAATAGAAACTAACACATCAGAAGTGTCTTTCTGCATTTGTAAATAACATTCCTTTCATGCATGTGAGAATATTTTTAATATGCTCAGCTCCTTTCATGAAACTGCATGAACTTTCGTTTCTGACTGAGAAAAGGCGTTTAGAAGCGTTTCAAGCATGCCTTGGTTGGTGAGCTGAGTTGCCTAAAATCAGTATTGGCGTTCCTAGAAGGACCCAACTAAGCGTTTTATGAACAGAGGCTCTAACTAAATTTCATATGCAATAAACTTCTAAAACATAAACCAGTGTCTTTCTGCATTGTAAATAACATTCCTTTCATGCATGTGAAATATTTTTAATATGGCTCAGCTCTCTTCATGAAACTTCATGAACTTTCGTTTTCTGACTGAGAAAAGACGTTTTAGAGCGTTTCCAAGCATGCCTTCGTTTCATGAGCTGAGTTGCCTAAAATCAGTATTGGCGTTCCTAGAAGTACCCAACTAAGCGTTTTATGAACAGAGGCTCTAACTAAATTTCATATGCAATAAACTTCTAACACATCAAGAAGTGTTTTTCTGCATTGTAAATAACATTCCTTTCATGCATGTGAAATATTTTTAATATGGCTCAGCTCTCTTCATGAAACTTCATGAACTTTCGTTTTCTGACTGAGAAAAGACGTTTTAGAGCGTTTCCAAGCATGCCTTCGTTTCATGAGCTGAGTTGCCTAAAATCAGTATTGGCGTTCCTAGAAGCACCCAACTAAGCGTTTTATGAACAGAGGCTCTAACTAAATTTCATATGCAATAAACTTCTAAAACATAAACAAGTGTCTTTCTGCATTGTAAATAACATTCCTTTCATGCATGTGAAATATTTTTAATATGGCTCAGCTTTTTTCATGAAACTGCATGAACTAGCATTTTCTGACTGAGAAAAGACGTTTTAGAGCGTTTCCAAGCATGCCTTCGTTTCATGAGCTGAGTTGCCTAAAATCAGTATTGGCGTTCCTAGAAGCACCCAACTAAGCGTTTTATGAACAGAGGCTCTAACTAAATTTCATATGCAATAAACTTCTAAAACATAAACAAGTGTCTTTCTGCATTGTAAATAACATTCCTTTCATGCATGTGAAATATTTTTAATATGGCTCAGCTGTTTTCATGAAACTGCATGAACTAGCGTTTTCTGACTGAGAAAAGACGTTTTAGAACGTTTCCAAGCATGCCTTGGTTTCAAGAGCTGAGTTGCCTAAAATCAGTATTGGCGTTCCTAGAAGGACCTAACTACGCGTTTTATGAACAGAGGCTCTAACTAAATTTCATATGCAATAAACTTCGAACACATCAAGAAGTGTCTTTCTGCATTGTAAATAACATTCCTTTCATGCATGTGAAATATTTTTAATATAGCTCAGCTCTTTTCATGAAACTGCATGAACTTTCGTTTGCTGACTGAGAAAAGACGTTTTAGAGCGTTTCCAAGCATGCCTTGGTTTCGTGAGCTGAGTTGCCGAAAAACATTTTTGGCGATCCTAGAAGTCCATAACTAAGCGTTTTATGAACTGAGGCTCTAACTAAATTTCATATGCAATAAACTTCTAACACATCAAGAAGTATCTTTCTGCATTGTAAATAACATTCCTTTCATGCATGTGAAACATTTTTAATATGGCTCAGCTTTTTCATGAAACTGCATGAACTAGCGTTTTCTGACCCGAGAAAGGCGTTTAGGCGTTTCAAAGCATGCAGTGGTTCATTGAGCTGAGTTGCCTAAAACTTATTTTGAAAGCGATCCTAGAGGCCATAACTAAAGCGTTTTATGAACTGTGGCTCTAACTAAATTTCATATGCATAAAACTTCTAACACATCAAGAAGTGTCTTTCTGCATTGTAAATAACATTCCTTTCATGCATGTGAAAGATTTTTAATGTGGGTCAGCTTTATTCGTGAAACTTCATGAACTAGCGTTTTCTGACTGAGAAAAGACGTTTTAGAGCGTTTCCAAGCATGCCTTGGTTTCATGAGCTGAGTTGCCTAAAAATCAGTATTGGCGTTCCTAGAAGGCTCTCACTAAGCGTTTTATGAACTGAGGCTCTAACTAAATTTCATAAGCAATAAACTTCTAACACATCAAGAAGTGTCTTTCTGCATTGTAAATAACATTCCTTTCATGCATGTGAAATATTTTTAATATGGCTCAGCTCCTTTCATGAAACTGCATGAACTTTCATTTTCTGACTGAGAAAAGACGTTTTAGAGCGTTTCCAAGCATGCCTTGGTTTCGTGAGCTGAGTTGCCTAAAATCATTTTTGGCGATCCTAGAAGGCCATAACTAAGCGTTTTATGAACTGAGGCTCTAACTAAATTTCATATGCAATAAACTTCTAACACATCAAGAAGTGTTTTTCTGCATTGTAAATAACATTCCTTTCTTGTATGTGAAATATTTTTAATATGGCTCAGCTTTTTTCATGAAACTGCATGAACTAGCGTTTTCTGACTGAGAAAAGACGTTTTAGAGCGTTTCCAAGCATGCCTTGGTTTCATGAGCTGAGTTGCCGAAAATCAGTATTGGCGTTCCTAGAAGGTTCTCAACTTAGCTTTTTATGAACTGAGGCTCTAACTGAATTTCATATGCAATAAACTTCTAACACATCAAGAAGTGTCTTTCTGCATTGTAAATAACATTCCTTTCATACATGTGAAATATTTTTAATGTGGGTCAGCTTTATTCATGAAACTTCATGAACTTTCGTTTTCTGACTGAGAAAAGACGTTTTAGAGCGTTTTACCCCAAACATGCCTTGGTTTTCGTGAGCTGAGTTGCCTAAAAACCTTTTTGGCGATCCTAGGAAGACCATAACTAAGCGTTTTATGAACTGAGGGGCTCTAACTAAATTTCATATGCAATAAACTTCTATACTTACATCAAAGTGTCTTTCTGCATTGTAAATAGCATTCCTTTCATGCATGTGAAACATTTTTAATATGGCTCAGCTTTTTCATAAAACTACATGAACTTTTTGTTTTCTGACTAGAAAGACGTTTTAGGCGTTTCAAACATGCCTTGGTTTCATGAGCTGAGTTGCCTAAAATCAGTATTGGCGTTCCCTAGAGAAGGACCCTAACTAAAGCGTTTATGAACAAGGGCTCTAACTAAATTTCATATGCAATAAACTTCTAACACATCAAGAAGTGTTTTTCTGCATTGTAAATAACATTCCTTTCATGCATGTGAAATATTTTTAATATGGCTCAGCTCTCTTCATGAAACTTCATGAACTTTCGTTTTCTGACTGAGAAAAGACGTTTTAGAGCGTTTCCAAGCATGCCTTCGTTTCATGAGCTGAGTTGCCTAAAATCAGTATTGGCGTTCCTAGAAGCACCCAACTAAGCGTTTTATGAACAGAGGCTCTAACTAAATTTCATATGCAATAAACTTCTAAAACATAAACAAGTGTCTTTCTGCATTGTAAATAACATTCCTTTCATGCATGTGAAATATTTTTAATATGGCTCAGCTTTTTTCATGAAACTGCATGAACTAGCATTTTCTGACTGAGAAAAGACGTTTTAGAGCGTTTCCAAGCATGCCTTCGTTTCATGAGCTGAGTTGCCTAAAATCAGTATTGGCGTTCCTAGAAGCACCCAACTAAGCGTTTTATGAACAGAGGCTCTAACTAAATTTCATATGCAATAAACTTCTAAAACATAAACAAGTGTCTTTCTGCATTGTAAATAACATTCCTTTCATGCATGTGAAATATTTTTAATATGGCTCAGCTGTTTTCATGAAACTGCATGAACTAGCGTTTTCTGACTGAGAAAAGACGTTTTAGAACGTTTCCAAGCATGCCTTGGTTTCAAGAGCTGAGTTGCCTAAAATCAGTATTGGCGTTCCTAGAAGGACCTAACTACGCGTTTTATGAACAGAGGCTCTAACTAAATTTCATATGCAATAAACTTCGAACACATCAAGAAGTGTCTTTCTGCATTGTAAATAACATTCCTTTCATGCATGTGAAATATTTTTAATATAGCTCAGCTCTTTTCATGAAACTGCATGAACTTTCGTTTGCTGACTGAGAAAAGACGTTTTAGAGCGTTTCCAAGCATGCCTTGGTTTCGTGAGCTGAGTTGCCGAAAAACATTTTTGGCGATCCTAGAAGTCCATAACTAAGCGTTTTATGAACTGAGGCTCTAACTAAATTTCATATACAATAAACTTCTAACACATCAAGAAGTGTCTTTCTGCATTGTAAATAACATTCCTTTCATGCATGTGAAATATTTTTAATATGGCTCAGCTCTTTTCATGAAACTGCATGAACTTTCGTTTGCTGACTGAGAAAAGACGTTTTAGAGCGTTTCCAAGCATGCATTGGTTTCGTGAGCTGAGTTGCCTAAAAACATTTTTGGCGATCCTAGAAGTCCATAACTAAGCGTTTTATGAACTGAGGCTCTAACTAAATTTCATATGCAATAAACTTCTAACACATCAAGAAGTATCTTTCTGCATTGTAAATAACATTCCTTTCATGCATGTGAAACATTTTTAATGTGGGTCAGCTTTTTCATGAAACTGCATGAACTAGCGTTTTCTGACGGAGAAAAGACGTTTTAGAGTTTTTCCAAGCATGCCTTGGTTTCATGAGCTGAGTTGCCTAAAAACATTTTTGGCGATCCTAGAAGGCCATAACTAAGCGTTTTATGAACTGAGGCTCTAACTAAATTTCATATGCAATAAACTTCTAACACATCAAGAAGTGTTTTTCTGCATTGTAAATAACATTCCTTTCGTGTATGTGAAATATTTTTAATATGGCTCAGCTTTTTTCATGAAACTGCATGAACTAGCGTTTTCTGACTGAGAAAAGACGTTTTAGAGCGTTTCCAAGCATGCCCTGGTTTCATGAGCTGAGTTGCCTAAAATCAGTATTGGCGTTCTTAGAAGGATCTCAACTTAGCGTTTTATGAACTGAGGCTCTAACTGAATTTCATATGCAATAAACTTCTAACACATCAAGAAGTGTCTTTCTGCATTGTAAATAACATTCCTTTCATGCATGTGAAACATTTTTAATATGGCTCAGCTTTTTTCATGAAACTGCATGAACTAGCGTTTTCTGACTGAGAAAAGGCGTTTTAGAGCGTTTCCAAGCATGCCTTGGTTTCATGAGCTGAGTTGCCTAAAAATATTTTTGGCGATCCTAGAAGGCCCTAATTAAGCGTTTTATGAAGTGAGGCTCTAACTAAATTTCATATACAATAAGCT
>VONZ01004450.1:0-10025 GCA_012976165.1 Labeo catla | reverse complement strand
TACATAATACAAACATAACAGTGGGACAGCTTTGTTGGAATCCAGACATCATTGATGGAATTCCACCTGGTTATTGCTGGTAGAGAGTTTTTTATTTCAGTACACAGTAAAAATAGATGGGTTATTTTTTTAACCCAATAGATGGGTTACACATATTGGGTCACTGTGTTGGGTTATTTTCTAAAACGTTGGGTTATTTTTTTTAAACATCGTTGGGTTGTTTTTAATAATAACCCAGCGTTGGGTTTAATTGGTTCCCGCGGCGACAGTTCAAATTTTAACGGTCGACAGTGTCTGACCACAGAAGAAGCTGCTGCTGCATCAGTGTGAGGTAAGTAATAGGGTTTAAATAACTCTTATAACATTATACTTATACGAAGAACGTGAAATGCACTTCAAAATTGAACTTTTGTTGTTGTATGTTTGTTTTTTTTTAACGAAGATGTAGTTTCCTTTAGTCAGTGTATTGTAACGTTACTGCAGAGAATGAGCTCCATTGTAAACGAATAACGTCACGTTAACTTAGCTGTCCCAGTTAGGTTGCTAGCAGTAATAAATTAAATAAACATTAGCAGAAAGTTGTAAAACTGTTTAGAGATGTATTACAGTAACCTAAAGTTAATAATGTATGGTGGAATGTATACAGGACTACTTATATTACTGAAATCACCGTCTACCATTACTACAGGTTTAGTATTATTTTACAGCTGATGAAGGGTTCTAGACATACGGTTTCTGACTACAGTTTGTTTGGTCGCATTAATGGTTATCACATTTAACTTTATATGGGAAATGGCTAATGTTAAATGAGACATTGTTGATTTAAACCGCGCCGCACGAACCTTTCAACTTCGGTCCAGTATGTAACCTTAGCTCAGCGGCAGCTCAGAGAGATGCGCTCAAATTCAGTTAATTCTCTGTTTAGAAAAGTCTACAAATAATCACATTTCCCAAAAGCAAGACGTGATGGGAGAAACGAAGCTTTTCAAAGTTTCGAATCAATTAAACGAATCGCTTAATTCGCAAAATGATTCACTGCTTCCAATCGTTCGTGACACAACGGCGACGCCTGCTGGTCAAAACAAGGCAAGCGTCAGTTGTTTGGAAAGCGAGCACTAATTGGAATAACACTAAATGTGTTTTTATGGTTTATTTATATTGAATATTGTTATGCATATATTAGATTCGCCTCTAATTACAGCCATTTCTATTATAAAGCTATGACAGATTTGCATGTTTTTTTAAATGTGTACTAAATGTGTTTATACTTATTTTTAGACATTGGGTTCTTCAGTGAAGGAAAAATTACAACAGTGGAATCTCATACATTAAACATCCACATGCCAATTAACTGAAATATTTCAAGGTAAGTAAACTATTTATATTAGTGATCCATATACATTACCAGTCAAAAGTTTTTGGACAGCAAGATTTTTAATGTTTTTAAAGAATTCCCTTCTGTCTAAGCCTGCATTTATTTCATCCAAAATACAGCATTTAAAATAACCGCTTTCTATTTGAATATATTTAAAATGTAATTGTCCAGTCTTTTCAAAGCTTTTAAAATAGAAAGCAGTTATTTAAAATAGTAAAAATATTTCACAATATTACTGCTTTTACTGTATTTTGGATCAAATAAATACAGGCTTAGTGAGTAGAAAAGAATTCTTTAAATAACTTTAAAAATCTTACTGTTCAAAAACTTCTGATTAGTAGTGTAGGTTTTCCAACAATTATGAAAAAATGTTTCTAGTTTATCTGTAAAATGTTTCTTCTTCTGCTTCATCTTATCACAGAGGAAGGAGTCAATGAAGGAAGTTTTATGCGACCGGATGACACCAGCATTGCTGCACTAACTCCAAGAGAAGAAGTTTTTAGCATTTTCAACGGTGAAACAGTGGAACAGAAGACCTTACTACAAGCAGTGGATCTGTGTTTCAGACATTTCTACATTTATGACATCTACTACCCAAAGCTCCTCTGCACCCATTTGCAGCACACAGTCTTTAATATTCCAGGAGTTCTTTCAACACATTACCTCTTCCTTAGAAACTTTGTATTTATTGATCCGTAAAAACTTTTTATGTTGCTGATTATCAGCAAGTCCAGCAGCCAGCAGATTTACTTTGTTTTATTATTATTATTATTATTATTATTATTATTACTTGTGTTTATGATTTTTTATTTTTGTTTTATTGATAAAAGTTTGTATGTTATGTTTGTTTTATTTGTGCACATTTGTGTATGTGTTGATATAAATAAATATGAATTGATACACATTTATGACCCTGGACAACAAAACCGGTCATAAGTATCATGGGTACATTTGTAGAAATAGCCAAAATTGCATTGTATGGGTCAAAATTATCAAATTTTCTTTCATGCCAAAAATCATTAGAATATTAAGTAAAGATCATGTTCCATGGAGATATTTTGTAAATCTCCTACCATAAGTATATTGAAACTGAATTTATTATTAGTAATATGTGTTGCTAATAACTTCACTTGGACAACTTTAAAGGCAATTTTCTCAATATTTAGATTTTTTTGCACCCTCAGATTCCAGATTTTCAAATAGTTGTTCTATCCTATCAAACCACATATTAATAGAAAGCTTATTTATTGAGCTTTCAGATGATGTTTATATTTAAATACAAAAAAACTTGACCCTTATGACAGGTTTTGTGGACCAGAATCAGATAAATAAACATTAGTTTTGAATAGTTGGTTTTGAATTCAGTGTACATCTTGAAAATATGTCAGTTGTGTGTGCATATTTGTGTTTTGAATGTATTATATTTTCACATTCTTGTACACTTATTTTGTAAACATTTGCAGTATGACTGTTTTACATTTAAAAATATATTTGTAAAAAAAAATATTTGCATATTTAAATAAAATATTTATTTGAAAACAAAGTAGTGTTATAGTGTATTTTTATAAAAAAAAATAAATAAATAAATAAAAACTGATATAAATGAATCTAAATAATTAACTCAACTGTTGGGTTACTTTTAACCCAACTGGATTTTAACCCAATTCATTGGGTTAAAATAACCCATAGATGGGAAGGTGCTATACCAACCCATAGTTGGGTTACTAGTTGGGTTATTTTTAACCCAACATTTTTTAGTGAGTAAAAGTATACATAATACAAACATAACAGTGGGACAGCCTTTTTGGAATCCAGACATCATTGATGGAATTCCACCTGGATACTGCTGGTAGAGATTTTTTTTTTCAATAATAAGTATGCATAATACAAACATAACAGTGGGACAGCCTTTTTGGAATCCAGACATCATTCATTGAATTCCACCTGGTTACTGCTGATAGAGATTTTTTTTCAGTAAAAGTATACATAATACAAACATAACAGTGGGACAGCCTTTTTGGAATCCAGACATCATTGATGGAATTCCACCTGGTTACTGCTGATAGACATTTTTTTTCAGTAAAAGTATACATAATACAAACATAACACTGGGACAGCCTTTTTGGAATCCAGACATCATTGATGGAATTCCACGTGGTTACTGCTGGTAAAGAGTTTTTTTCAGTAAAAAGTATGCATAATATAAACATAACAGTGGGACAGCCTTTTTGGAATCCAGACATCATTGATGGAATTCCACCTGGTTACTGCTGGTAGAGAGTTTTTTTCAGTAAAAAGTATGCATAATACAAACATAACAGTGGGACAGCCTTTTTGGAATCCAGACATCATTGATGGAATTCCACCTGGTTACTGCTGGTAGAGACTTTTTTTCAGTAAAAAGTATACATAATACAAACATAACAGTGGGACAGCCTTTTTGTAATCCAGACATCATTGATGGAATTCCACCTGGTTACTGCTGGTAGAGATTTTTTATTTCTGTAAAAGTATACATAATACAAACATAACAGTGGGACAGCCTTTTTGGAATCCAGACATCATTGATGGAATTCCACCTGGTTACTGCTGATAGATATTTTATTTTATTTTTCAGTAAAAGTATACATGATACAAACATAACAGTGGGACAGCCTTTTTGGAATCCAGACATCATTGATGGAATTCCACCTGGTTACTGCTGATAGAGATTTTTATTTCAATAAAAAGTATACATAATACAAACATAACAGTGGGACAGCCTTTTTGGAATCCAGACATCAATGATGGAATTCCACCTGGTTACTGCTCATAGAGATTTTTTTTCAGTAAAAAGTATACATAATACAAACATAACAGTTGTGACAGCTTTTTTGGAATCCAGACATCATTGATGGAATTCCACCTGGTTACTGCTGTTAGAGATTTTTATTTCAGTAAAAAGTATACATAATACAAACATAACAGTTGGACAGCCTTTTAGTAATCCAGACATCATTGATGGAATTCCACCTGGTTACTGCTGGTAGAGATTTTTTATTTCTGTAAAAGTATACATAATACAAACATAACAGTGGGACAGCCTTTTTGGAATCCAGACATCATTGATGGAATTCCACCTGGTTACTGCTGGTAGAGATTTTTTTTCAGTAAAAAGTATGCATACTACAAACATAACAGATGGGGCAGCCTTTTTCGAATCCAGACATCATTGATGGAATTCCACCTGGTTACTGCTGGTAGAGAGTTTTTTTCAGTAAAAAGTATGCATAATACAAACATAACAGTGGGACAGCCTTTTTGGAATCCAGACATCATTGATGGAATTCCACCTGGTTACTGCTGGTAGAGATTTTTTATTTCTGTAAAAGTATACATAATACAAACATAACAGTGGGACAGCCTTTTTGGAATCCAGACATCATTGATGGAATTCCACCTGGTTACTGCTGGTAGAGATTTTTTTTCAGTAAAAAGTATGCATACTACAAACATAACAGATGGGGCAGCCTTTTTGGAATCCAGACATCATTGATGGAATTCCACCTGGTTACTGCTGGTAGAGAGTTTTTTTCAGTAAAAAGTATGCATAATACAAACATAACAGTGGGACAGCCTTTTTGGAATCCAGACATCATTGATGGAATTCCACCTGGTTACTGCTGGTAGAGATTTTTATTTCAGTAAAAAGTATACATAAAACAAACATAACAGTGGGACAGCCTTTTTGGAATCCAGACATCATTGATGGAATTCCACCTGGTTACTGCTGGTAGAGATTTTTTTTCAGTAAAAGCATACATAATACATACATAACAGTGGGACAGCCTTTTTGGAATCCAGACGTCATTGATGGAATTCCACCTGGTTACTGCTGGTAGAGAGTTTTTTTCAGTAAAAAGTATACATAATACAAACATAACAGTAGGACAGCCTTTTTGGAATCCAGACATCATTGATGGAATTCCACCTGGTTACTGCTGGTAGAGATTTTTTTTCAGTAAAAAGTATACATAATACAAACATAACAGTGGGACAGCCTTTTTGGAATCCAGACATCACTGATGGAATTCCACCTGGTCACTGTTGGTAGAGATTTTTTTTTTCAGTAAAAAGTATACATAATGCAAACATAACAGTTGGGACAGCCTTTTTGGAATCCAGACATCATTGATGGAATTCCACCTGGTTACTGCTGGTAGAGATTTTTTATTTCAGTAAAAGTATACATAATACAAACATAACAAGTGGGACAGCCTTTTTGGAATCCAGACATCATTGATGGAATTCCACCTGGTTACTACTGGTAGAGATTTTTCAGTAAAAAGCATACATAATACAAACATAACAGTTGGGACAGCCTTTTGGAATCCAGACATCACCGATGGAATTCCACCTGGTTACCGCTGGTAGAGATTTTTCAGTAAAATGTCACGCTACTACGTTCGATAATTAGGCTTGGGAGGATTGCGCCTTTGGAATCCAGACATCATTGATGGAATCTCCCGGTTACCGCTGGTAGAGAGCTTTTTTCAATAATAAGTATGCATAATACAAACATAACAGTGGGACAGCCTTTTTGGAATCCAGACATCATTGATGGAATTCCACCTGATTACTGCTGGTAGAGATTTTTTTTCAGTGAAAGTATACATAATACATACATAACAGTGGCACAGCCTTTTTGGAATCCAGACGTCATTGATGGAATTCCACCTGGTTACTGCTGGTAGAGAGAGTTTTTCAGTAAAAAGTATACATAATACAAACATAACAGTGGGACAGCCTTTTGGAACTAGACGTCCATTGATGGAATCTGGTTACCGCTGGTAGAGATTTTTCTCAGTAAAAAGTATACATAATACAAACATAACAGTTCGGACAGCCCTTTTTGAATCCAGACATCACTGACGGAATTCCAACTGGTCACGCCTGGTAGAGAGTTGTTGTTTTTTCATAAAAGCATACATTATACAAAACATAACAGTGGGACAGCCTTTGGAATCCAGACATCATTGATGGAATTCCACCTGATTACTGCTGGTAGAGATATTTTTTCAGTGAAAGTATACATAATACATACATAACAGTGGGACAGCCTTTTTGGAATCCAGACGTCATTGATGGAATTCCACCTGGTTACTGCTGGTAGAGATTTTTTTTTCAGTAAAAAGTATACATAATACAAACATAACAGTGGGACAGCCTTTTTGGAATCCAGACATCATTGATGGAAATCCACCTGGTTACTGCTGATAGAGATTTTTTTTCAGTAAAAAGTATACATAATACAAACATAACAGTGGGACAGCCTTTTTGGAATCCAGACATCATTGATGGAATTCCACCTGGTTATTGCTGGTAGAGATTTTTTATTTCAGTAAAAGTATACATAATACAAACATAACAGTTGGGACAACCTTTTTGGAATCCAGACATCATTGATGGAATTCCACCTGGTTACTGCTGGTAGAGATTTTTTTTCAATAATAAGTATGCATAATACAAACATAACAGTGGGACAGCCTTTTTGGAATCCAGACATCACTGATGGAATTCCACGTGGTTACTGCTGGTAGAGATTTTTTTTCAGTAAAAAGTATACATAATACAAACATAACAGTGGGACAGCCTTTTTGGAATCCAGACATCATTGATGGAAATCCACCTGGTTACTGCTGATAGAGATTTTTTTTTCAGTAAAAAGTATACATAATACAAACATAACAGTGGGACAGCCTTTTTGGAATCCAGACATCATTGATGGAATTCCACCTGGTTACTGCTGGTAGAGACTTTTTTTCAGTAAAAAGTATACATAATACAAACATAACAGTGGGACAGCCTTTTTGGAATCCAGACATCATTGATGGAATTCCACCTGGTTACTGCTGATAGACATTTTTTTTCAGTAAAAGTATACATAATACAAACATAACAGTCGGACAGCCTTTGGAATCCAGACATCACCGATGGAATTCCACTTGGTTACTGCTCATAGAGATTTTTTTTCAGTAAAAAGTATACATAATACAAACATAACAGTTGTGACAGCCTTTTTGGAATCCAGACATCATTGATGGAATTCCACCTGGTTACTGCTGTTAGAGATTTTTATTTCAGTAAAAAGTATACATAATACAAACATAACAGTTGGGACAGCCTTTTTAGAATCCAGACATCATTGATGGAATTCCATGTGGTTACTGCTGGTAGAGATTTTTATTTCAGTAAAAAGTATACATAATACAAACATAACAGTGGGACAGCCTTTTTGGAATCCAGACATCATTGATGGAATTCCACCTGGTTACTGCTGGTAGAGATTTTTTTTCAGTAAAAAGTATGCATACTACAAACATAACAGATGGGGCAGCCTTTTTGGAATCCAGACATCATTGATGGAATTCCACCTGGTTACTGCTGGTAGAGAGTTTTTTTCAGTAAAAAGTATGCATAATACAAACATAACAGTTGGGACAGCCTTTTTGGAATCCAGACATCATTGATGGAATTCCACCTGGTTACTGCTGTTAGAGATTTTTATTTCAGTAAAAAGTATACATAATACAAACATAACAGTTGGACAGCCTTATAGTAATCCAGACATCATTGATGGAATTCCACCTGGTTACTGCTGGTAGAGATTTTTTATTTCTGTAAAAGTATACATAATACAAACATAACAGTGGGACAGCCTTTTTGGAATCCAGACATCATTGATGGAATTCCACCTGGTTACTGCTGGTAGAGATTTTTTTTCAGTAAAAAGTATGCATACTACAAACATAACAGATGGGGCAGCCTTTTTCGAATCCAGACATCATTGATGGAATTCCACCTGGTTACTGCTGGTAGAGAGTTTTTTTCAGTAAAAAGTATGCATAATACAAACATAACAGTGGGACAGCCTTTTTGGAATCCAGACATCATTAATGGAATTTCACCTGGTTATTGCTGGTAGAGATTTTTTTTTCAGTAAAAAGTATACATAATACAAACATAACAGTTGGACAGCCTTTTAGTAATCCAGACATCATTGATGGAATTCCACCTGGTTACTGCTGGTAGAGATTTTTTATTTCTGTAAAAGTATACATAATACATACATAACAGTGGGACAGCCTTTTTGGAATCCAGACTTCATTGATGGAATTCCACCTGGTTACTGCTGGTAGAGAGTTTTTTCAGTAAAAAGTATACATAATACAAACATAACAGTGGGACAGCCTTTTTGGAATCCAGACGTCATTGATGGAATTCCACCTGGTTACTGCTGGTAGAGATTTTTTTTCAGTAAAAAGTATACATAATACAAACATAACAGTGGGACAGCCTTTTTGGAATCCAGACATCACTGATGGAATTCCACCTGGTCACTGTTGGTAGAGATTTTTTTTTTCAGTAAAAAGTATACATAATGCAAACATAACAGTTGGGACAGCCTTTTTGGAATCCAGACATCATTGATGGAATTCCACCTGGTTACTGCTGGTAGAGATTTTTATTTCAGTAAAAAGTATACATAATACAAACATAACAGTGGGACAGGCTTTTTGGAATCCAGACATCATTGATGGAAATCCACCTGGTTACTGCTGGTAGAGATTTTTATTTCAGTAAAAAGTATAATAATACAAACATAACAGTGGGACAGCCTTTTTGGAATCCAGACATCATTGATGGAATTCCACCTGGTTACTGCTGATAGAGATTTTTTATTTCAGCAAAAGTATACATAATACAAACATAACAAGTGGGACAGCCTTTTTGGAATCCAGACATCATTGATGGAATTCCACCTGGTTACTGCTGTTAGAGATTTTTATTTCAGTAAAAAGTATACATAATACAAACATAACAGTTGGACAGCCTTTTAGTAATCCAGACATCATTGATGGAATTCCGCCTGGTTACTGCTGGTAGAGATTTTTATTTCAGTATGCATAATAATAAACATAACAGTTGGGATAGCCTTTGGGAATCCAGACATCATTGATGGAATCTCCTGGTTACTGCTGGTAGAGAGTTTTTTTCAGTAAAAGTATACATTATACAAACATAACAGTGGGACAGCTCCTTTGGAATCCAGACATCATTGATGGAATTCCACCGATTTCATCAGTTGGTAGAGATTTTTCAAAGGAAAGTATACATAATACATACATAACAGTGGCACAGCCTTTTTGGAATCCAGACGTCATTGATGGAATTCCACCTGGTTACTGCTGGTAGAGAGTTTTTTCAGTAAAAAGTATACATAATACAAACATAACAGTGGGACAGCCTTTTTGGAATCCAGACATCATTGATGGAATTCCACCTGGTTACTGCTCATAGAGATTTTTTTTCAGTAAAAAGTATACATAATACAAACATAACAATTGGGACAGCCTTTTTTGAATCCAGACATCATTGATGGAATTCCACCTGGTTACTGCTGGTAGAGATTTTTTTTCAGTAAAAGTATACATAATACAAACATAACAGTTGGACAGCCTTTAGGCAATCCAGACATCATTGATGGAATTCCACCAATACTACAGAGATTTTGTTTCTGTAAAAGCATACATACTACAAACATAACAGTGGACATCTTTTGGAATCCAGACATCATTGATGGAATTCCAACCTGTTACTGCTGGTAGAG
>VONZ01004449.1:7500-10041 GCA_012976165.1 Labeo catla | reverse complement strand
GGTTTCGGCAGATGGTGCCTGCTTTTGTTTTTCGGTCGAGGGTGGCCAATGACCAAAATTCACTTGGCTCCAACCCCGTGCTCTGACTGGGTCCCCATAGCCGCAACGCTATCTGCTTCGCAGACGTCGGTCTGGGAGGTGGTCGTGGTTCCGTGGTGTAATGGTTAGCACTCTGGACTTTGAATCCAGCGATCTGAGTTCAAATCTCGGTGGAACCTGCGGGCCTTCTTGTGGCAGTTTATGGGGGAAAGACAGCAGGTGCTCGAGTTTTTTTTTTTTTTTGGCTGCTGACGTGCCGTAATAAATGTATTATTTGCGGCCCTGTGAGCTGCGGCCCTGTGAGCTGCGGCTGCGCTTGCATGGTTCCATGGTGTAATGGTTAGCACTCTGGACTTTGAATCCAGCGATCCGAGTTCAACTCTCGGTGGGACCTGCCTTTTTTTTTCTTTTTTATTGCCACGAATGTGCACAGGGCCTGGTCCGAAAAACCTTTTCGCAGCAGTGGGCCCCAAAATCTCGCGTGGTGCTTCATACCGTAAACAGCGCAGCCTGTCTCGTTCGGGAAACGAGCGCAAAAGGGCCGGAGCCCGCTTGGAGAATGCGGGCATCGATCCCGCTACCTCTCGCATGCTAAGCGAGCGCTCTACCATTTGAGCTAATTCCCCTGGCTGCAGCTGCAAGAATCTTCTGCGTCTTAGGTCCACCACCATGTTTTAAAGCCATCCAAAGGTCCACTTTCAAGTTATTTAGTTTTATCAGTTTAAAGTTATCTACGTGCTTTAGCGAGTGTGCTTCAGCACGAGCCGGCTCGTTGGTCTAGGGGTATGATTCTCGCTTTGGGTGCGAGAGGTCCCGGGTTCAACTCCCGGACGAGCCCGTGGTTAGGCTTGTTCCTGAAGCTTTTCTGTCTTTTTAGGGTCATGAGCAATCGGAACATTTTGGAGAAATTGGGCAGACCCCTCCACTGAGTCTGGCCAGTTAGCTCAGCTGGTTAGAGAGTGGTGCTAATAACGCCAAGGTCGCGGGTTCGATCCCCGTACGGGCCGTTTTTTGTTCGCTTATTTATTCATGTGTTTATTTATTTATTTACAGTTTTAGCTGGGGAAGACTCTAGTTCCCATATGGTCTAGCGGTCAGGATTCCTGGTTTTCACCCAGGCGGCCCGGGTTTGACTCCCGGTATGGGAAGGCGAGCTACTCTTTGCTGCCCTCTTCAAACGGCCCGCACGTCTTCCTGCGTCAGAAGCCTTTTTTGGTCAGCAGTCGAGCTACAGAAACCTGATAGGCCGAGGTTGTGTCCCCACCCCACCGCGCCTTCGATAGCTCAGCTGGTAGAGCGGAGGGCTGTAGGAGGAGCGCTGGCCGTCCTTAGGTCGCTGGTTGAGGCTCGAAGGAGGTCGTTTTTCACGCGCCCGGCATTTTTTTGGGCCGGCCTTCTCAAAACGGCAAGCAGAGCTTGACTTCACAGTCCGGGGCGGTGAGAGCGTTGAATCCTAACCACTAGACCACCAGGGAAGGGCTGGTCGGCTGCTGGCTTGTTAATAGCATGAGAAGCAGCAAACAGCACCGGCCTCGGTCACGTCGAAAACCAACAAGTCTGCCGCGTGCACGCGGCAAGCTTGCCGGTGGGCCAGTGGCGCAATGGATAACGCGTCTGACTACGGATCAGAAGATTCTAGGTTCGACTCCTGGCTGGCTCGCTCTGTGATTTTTGTGTAAAGCAGTGTGGTTTTGATGTCATGGGCTTGCCAATGTGGTGCCTTATTCCTAAGTGCCACCCGGGCATTAAGAAACGGTTGTAAACGAAATGAAACCGAACTAGCCAATGATCAGCAACTTATCCGATTAAAACCCCGTCTCCGTTTCAGTGTCAAGCTCATGATTTGTCATTTTTGTACCTTGACTGAGCGGCGTAGGCTGTTTATCCTTGAGAGGGCGGTTACAATGCAACACCACGCGTGTGTTTGAATGCATGACGTGCGTATTTATTTTTTTATTTTTAATTTTGCCTGGACAAGGCTTCATTGACCGGTTCCCATGTGGTCTAGCGGTCAGGATTCCTGTTTTTTACCCGGCTTCGACTCCCGGTATGGGAAAGGCGGGCTCCTCTTCCCGTTGCTCGCTTCGGTCGCTCAGCTGGGAGAGGGGAGGACTGTGAGACAATCCTTAGGTCGCTGGTTCGACTCCGGCTGGAAGAAGGTCGTTTTTCACACGCCCACCCTTTTTTCTGGGCCGGCCTTCTCAAAGCGGCAGGCAGAGCTTGACTTCACAGACCACAGACTTCACGGTGAGAGCGCTTCCCATCTCCCCTTCCACACACCGGACTGACAGGACCACCATGATCATCCACCAGGGCTTGCTGTACCGACGGATCAAGAGCGAGGACGGCCGGCACCGACTGCAGCTCGTCCTTCCAAAGGCCTTGATCCAACGAACGCTACAGAGCCTCCACAGCAGGACAGCGGAGAGACATCACGGACGACTGAAAACTCTTCTCCGCATCCTGGAGGACGCCTGGTGGCCAGCGGTCCGCAAGGATGTC
>VONZ01004448.1:0-5000 GCA_012976165.1 Labeo catla | reverse complement strand
TCTAAAATTGGATCCATATATTTCATTCCCACATTTTTCCAGATATCTATTTCATCCACATCATATCTTTCTTTCCAGTAGCTGTTTGCCACGGGTTTAACAAAAGCCGTTTCCCTAAAAACCAAATAAAAATCTTTTACTTTGCATTCAAAAAAACACTTATTTTCACCATTTTTCTTTTTAAAATATAGCTCAGGCATGCCTTCATTCTCATCCTTTTCATTTTTTTCAATCCTTTCCACCCATCCTTTTGGTATTGCTTTCTTTAATTCATCAAACTGTTTTGTCAGTGTTCCTTTTGTCACATTCCTTTCTATTTCAAAAATTGCATCCATAATTGCTTGTATTGGAAGATAACCATTTATTACCTCATATAAAATGTCTTTGACTTGCCTTACTCCTCCATCCCACCATTTCTTATAATAAATTACATTCCCCTCATTTATAATATTCGGGTTTAAAAACAGGGGCTGTTCTAACAATTGCATTCTTCCTTTTGGTAAAATTAAAACGTTATCCAAGAAAGATGACCAAGTTTCTAAAACTTCTTTATAAAAATTTGGTAGACCCATTAACATATCTTTTTTTGTCTTAATACACAGTGCATTCCAGCCCATGTTAAAATTACTAAATTTCTTTAAAAAATAATCCATTACATTTTTCCATATTGCTTTTCTCTTAACATCCATAAACCTTTTCACCAATTTAACTCTTAATGTTTTCATTCTTAAAAATGGATCTAATAGCCCGAGTCCTCCCCCATCAGTTCCTCCAATAAGTGTATCATATGCAATTTTTGCTCTTCCCTTTCCCCATAAAAAATTAAAAACACTTTCTTTTATTCTTTTAAAATACTCATAAGGCAATGGGGTTACACTCAGCACATACCAAATCTTAGCGAGCATTAAAGCATTTATCACTAATACCTTTCCCTTTAATGTTAAATTTCTTAATTTCCAAAATCTCAATCTTTGTTCCATTCCTTTTAATGCTCCCTCCCAATTAAAAATATCAGCTTTATTAAAATCCATACCCATCCAAATTCCTAAAATTTTTATATGTTCTCCTTCTTCTTTAAAATGCATGTGCTGAGGTAATGTTTCCACATTCCCAATTCTCATACACAAACTCTTTTCAATATTAACCTTAGCTCCAGACCCTTTACAATATTTCTCCACAATCCCCATTGCCTTATCAACACTTTGAATATCTTCAACCAACAATGTTGTGTCATCTGCGTATAGGTAGATTGGCTCCTGTATATTACTTCCCTCTATTCTAATACCCTTTATCTCTGTATCTGCTTTTATTGCTAAACCCAAAGGTTCTGCTACTAGGGAATAAAGTAGAGCAGATAAAGGACATCCTTGCCTTATAGACCTTGTTAGTTGAAAACATTCTGATAAAAACCCATTGCATTTAACACACGTAAGAATATTAGAATAAAAGATCATGATCCACTTTCTGAAATTTTCCCCAAATCCAAATTCTTTGATGACATTTAATAAATATTCATGCTCCACTCTATCGAAAGCTTTCTCTAAATCCAAACTAATTAAATATCCCTTCTTATTTTTTTCCTTCATATAAAACATTGTGTCTCTTATACTTTGAACAATATCCAGAATATCTTTATCTTGTATTCCATATGCCTGGGTGGTACTTATGATTTTAGGTAAAACTTTCCTTAATCTATTTGCTAACACCTTTGCTAAAATTTTAAAATCTGTATTTAACATTGTTAAAGGCCTGTAATTCTTAAGATCATTAGGATTCCCTCTTTTTTTATAAATCGTTTTAATCATTCCTATCTTCATTCTTTCACTTAACTCCTCTTTTTTAAAAATCTCATCATATACTTCTTTTAAAATTGGGACTAATATTTCTCTAAAATTCTTGTAAAACTCGTTTGTTAACCCATCTATACCTGGGCTCTTTCCCAACTTTAACTGCTTTATTGCTGTGTCAATTTCCTCTTCTATTATCTCATCATCACATAAAACCTTATCCTCCATAGAGACCTTTACTTTTATTTGATTTAAAAAAAAATCTTCTTCTATTTTATCAACCCCTTGTCTCTTAAACATGTCTTCATAAAAATTCTTAACTACCAATAAAATCTCTTTTGTTCCTTGCTTTATGTCTCCATTTTTATCTAACACCTCCTTCATTAAATCTGCTCTTTGTCTGTTTTTTTCTAAATCAAAAAAAAACTTTGTGCATCTTTCCCCCTCCACAACATATTTTGCTTTACTTCTAATGATCGCCCCTTTACATTTTTCATCTTCAATTTCCCTTAATTTTTCTCGTAAATTTAAGATTTTACCTATGTCTTCTTCATTTAGATTTTGCTCCTGTCTTTTTTCTTCTTGGTCTATTTCTTTTCTTATCTCGGTTTCCTTTCTGATTTTAGCTTTTTTTAACAATTTACAATAATGTATTGATAAACTCTTTATATCCAATTTCACATTGTCCCACCATATTCTTTTCTCTTCTGCATAAATTTTATTTAATTTACTAACTTCTAATAATTGTTTAATTCTTTCTTTGTAAGATTCTTCTTTTAAAATTGTTGCATTTAAAACCCACACCCCTGATCCTCTCTCCACTCTTACACAATCTAAAGTCATACATAAAAGAAAATGATCACTATACCCTACTTCCTTATAAAATACATTTTTAATATTTCCCTCCATTTCCTCCTTACATAAAACATAATCAATTCTACTTTGTTTTATCTTATTCATTACCACTTGCACTCTTGAAAATTTTCTCTTTTTCCTATTTCTTTCCCTCCATATATCTATTAGATTACATTCCTTCATTATTTTCACCAATTCCTCTCTCCCTTTGTCTGTCTTAAAAACCATTTCACTTGCCAAATCCAATTCTGTAAAGACAGTATTAAAATCACCCATTAAAATAACATTCTGCCATGTTTTTAAATTAATATTCACTTTTTAAAAAAAATCTACTTTTCCCTTTTCTTCATTTGGTGCATGAATATTATAAATAATAAAATACTCTTTTCCTTTTTCTATTTTCACCGCCATACTTTTCCCCACTCCATCATCAAATATTACTTGTTCTTTTTCACATACTCCTCTTTTAATTAGAACTGCAACCCCACAACCTGCTTTATCATTTCCATTATTAAAATATATATTCCCATCCCATTTTGTTTCAAACCTTTTAACACTTTCATTTTTCCAATTAGTTTCCTGCAATACAATGACATCAGTATTCTTACATAAAACCTTCATCTTTTCAAATTTCTCCATATTCAGCAAACCCCTAGCATTCCATGACACAATTTTTAAAAACATGAAAAAGCATAAATTAAAAAATAAACCATAAAAACCAAACATTTTTTTTTCTATTCTCCCTCCTCCTCCTCCACTGATGCTTGAACTCTATTTTCCCATAAAATGTTTTCTTTACTCTGTTCTTTTTTTTTCTCAAGTCTCTTCTTCTTAGCAACTTCTATATTTGGAGTTACCTTAGTGATCCGTCTTCTTATAGTCTCTCTTCTATTCACTCTGATGTCCCTTTTCTCCCCTTCTTTCTTCCCCTCAGTGCTCTCTTTCTTTTCTTCCTCGTTACCTTTTGCATATTGTTCCTCCATTTCTTCCAATGCTCCTTGTGATATGTTCAGTGGTGTCCATATTCCTTCGTCCATAGCTGCTTCTTGTCCATCCTCTTCTATCTCCTGATTCTTCTCATTGGTCTTTTTATTCCCTTCATTTTCTTTTGCAGTCTCACCAGCATTTCCAAGTTCCGTCTCTTCCACCATTTGCCCACCCACATCTTCCAAATCTGTATTTTGCATTCCATCCAAATCTACTATCCAACACTCACATCTTACCATCACTTTTCTGCACTCCGGGCACTTCGCCGCATCACAGTCCCTTGCAAAATGCCCCTGTTCATCGCATTGATAGCACTTGAACTCCGGGCAGTTTTTGAACACGTGTCCAGGATTCATGCACAATCGACAGGTTTTAACCTGCCGATCATGCATAATCCGGAAGTACTGTGATCCTTCCTCCGTGTCAAATTTCGTGCTGTATGGCAAGGATATGACTTCCTTTGGGAATTTCACCCTTAGGTACCTTGTACCATCTGCTATGTCTGTGCCCGGATACATTCTTCTTTTGATTTCAGATGCAGGTGTCACTCCCCAATTATGTAATTTTTCTAAAATATCAGAATCAGCAATGTAGGCAGGCAAATGTATGAAAGAAACAACATACTCTCTTGTTTGTAATTTCCTTATCTCACACAGTTTTCCTTTTATCATCAAAAAATCCTCCAAGTCCTCGCATACATCCGTATTCGTCAGTGTGATTTCATACTCCTTTCCATGTCTGGGTCTCACTGCCAGTATCTTCCCCCCTCCAACTTTTTCGTTCACTGCTTTTATTATATCTTCAGCCCTCGCATCTCTCAGTTCTGTTAAATCCACTATCACCGTAGCATCTTTCGAGTAAATCCTCTTATTATAATCCATACGTAAATGTCCAACTCGTTGTCCTTTATCCATTCCATTGTTCAGTATCTCTCGTCTTTCTCCTGTCATATCCGTATTGTTAGCTTGTAATCCATCCATTGTAAAAATTGCGGGAAAAAAATACTCCCCAGACAGCAAAACGCTGCTGGGAAGTGCAAAAACTAAACAGAAACTCACTCAAAAAGACAATATCTTAATTAACAAACCAAAAAAAAACAAACAAAAAAAGGTGAGCCTCTCTCACCAACTGCTTCCTAATACTGCCACGTCACTTCCTGAACTGCTCAGTAGCGCCCTCAGGGTGGTATGGCCGTAAGCGAGGCCTGCTGTGAAAAGAGGGCTATTTAAAATTCAGCCAGTGTATCAGTACTGTAGTGAAGAAAAAAGCTTACAGCACCTGGTACCAGTGTATCAGATCAGTAGTGAAGAAAAAAGCTTACAGCACCTGGTATTCCCAGGCAGTCTCCCATCCAAGTACTAACCAGGCCCG
>VONZ01004447.1:0-10051 GCA_012976165.1 Labeo catla | reverse complement strand
GAGCCTTCTAGAAACGCCAGTAGTGATTTTAGGTATCTCAGCTCGTGAAACCAAGGCATGCTTGGAAACGCTCTAAAACGTCTTTTCTCAGTCAGAAAACGCTTGTTCATACAGTTTCATGAATAAAGCTGACCCATATTAAAAATGTTGCACATGCATGAACGGAATGTTATTTACAATGCAGAAAGACACTCCTTGATGTGTTAGAAGTTTTTTGCAAATGAAATTTAGATAGAGCTTCAGTTCATAAAACGATTAGTTAGAGCCTTCTAGGAATGCCAATACTTATTTTAGGCAACTCAGCTCAGGAAACTAAGGCATGGTTGGAAACGCTCTAAAACGTCTTTTCTCAGTCAGAAAACGACAGTTCATAAAGTTTCATGAATAAAGCTGACCCATATTAAAAATGTTTCACATGCATGAAAGAAATGTTATATACAATGCAGAAAGACACTTCTTGATGTGTTAGAAGTTTTTTGCATATGAAATTTAGATAGAGCCTCAGTGCATAAAACACTTAGTTAGAGCCTTCTAGGAACGCCAATAGTGATTTTAGGCATCTTAGCTCATGAAACAAAGGCATGCTTGGAAACGCTCTAAAACGTCTTTTGTCAGTGAGAAAACGAAAGTTCATGAAGTTTCATGAATAAAGCTGACCCATTAAAAATGTTTCAATATGCATGAAAGTGAATGTTATTTACAATGCAGAAAGACACTTCTTGATGTGTTAGAAGTTTTGCATATGAAATTTAGATAGAGCCTCAGTGCATAAAACGCTTAGTTAGAGCCTTCTAGGATCGCCAATAGTGATTTTAGGCATCTTAGCTCATGAAACCAAGGCATGCTTGGAAACGCTCTAAAACGTTTTTTCTCAGTCAGAAAACGCTTGTTCATACAGTTTCATGAATAAACCCGACCCACATTAAAAATGTTGCACATGCATGAACGGAATGTTTTATACAATGCAGAAAGACACTCCTTGATGTGTTAGAAGTTTCATAGATTTTATATTAAGTTAGAGCCTCAGTGCATAAAACGATTAGTTAGAGCCTTCCAGGAATGCCAATACTTATTTTAGGCATCCCAGCTCAGGAAACTAAGGCATGCTTGGAAACGCTCTAAAACGTCTTTTCTCAGTCAGAAAATGCTTGTTCATACAGTTTCATGAATAAACCCGACCCACATTAAAAATGTTGCACATGCATGAAAGGAATGTTATTTACAATGTAGAAAGAGACTTCTTGATGTGTTACAAGTTTTTTTCATATGAAATTTAGTTAGAGCCTCAATGCATAAAACGCTTAGTTAGAGCCTTCTAGGAATGCCAATACTTATTTTAGGCAACTCAGCTCTGCAAGCCAAGGCATAGTTGGAAACGCTCTAAAACGTCTATTCTCAGTAAGAAAACGAAAGTTCATAAAGATTTATGGGAAAAGCTGACCCATATTAAAAATGTTTCACATGCATGAAAGAAATGTTATTTACATTGCAGAAAGACACTCCTTGATGTGTTAGAAGTTTTTTGCATATGAAATTTAGATAGAGCCTCAGTGCATAAAACACTTAGCTAGAGCCTTCTAAGAACGCCAATAGTGATTTTAGGCATCTTAGCTCATGAAACAAAGGCATGCTTGGAAACGCTCTAAAACGTCTTTTGTCAGTGAGATAACGAAAGTTCATGAAGTTTCATGAATAAAGCTGACCCACATTAAAAATGTTTCACATGCATGAAAGGAAAGACACTTCTTGATGTGTTAGAAGTTTTTTGCATATGAAATTTAGTTAGAGACTCAGTTCATAAAACGCTTAGTTAGGGCCTTCTAGGATCGCCAGAAATGTTTTTAGGCATCTCAGCTCATGAAACCAAGGCATGCTTGGAAACGCTCTAAAACGTCTTTTCTCAGTCAGAAAACGCTTGTTCATACAGTTTCATGAATAAAGCTGACCCATATTAAAAATGTTGCACATGCATGAACGGAATGCTATTTACAATGCAGAAAGACACTCCTTGATGTGTTAGAAGTTTCATACATTTCATATTAAGTTAGAGTCTCAGTGCATAAAACACTTAGTTAGAGCCCTCTAAGAACGCCAATAGTGATTTTAGGCATCTTAGCTCATGAAACCAAGGCATGCTTGCAAACGCTCTAAAACGTCTTTTCTCAATCAGAAAACGCTTGTTCATACAGTTTCATGAATAAGCCTGACCCACATTAAAAATGTTGCACATGCATGAACGGAATGTCATTTACAATGCAGAAAGACACTTCTTGATGTGTTAGAAGTTTTTTGCAAATGAAATTTAGATAGAGCTTCAGTTCATAAAACGATTAGTTAGAGCCTTCTAGGAATGCCAATACTTATTTTATGCATCTCAGTTCAGGAAACTAAGGCATGCTTGGAAACGCTCTAAAACGTCTTTTCTCAGTCAGAAAACGACAGTTCATAAAGTTTCATGAATAAAGCTGACCCATATTAAAAATGTTTCACATGCATGAAAGGAATGTTATTTACAATGCAGAAAGACACTTCTTGATGTGTTAGAAGTTTTTTGCATATGAAATTTAGATAGAGCCTCAATGCATAAAACGCTTAGTTAGAGCCTTCTAGGAACGCCAATAGTGATTTTTAGGCATCTTAGCTCATATGAAACAAAGGCATGCTTGGAAAGCGGCTCAAAGCGTCTTTTGTCAATTAGAGAAAGCGAAGTTCCTTGAAGTTTCATGAATAAAGCTATTACATTAAAAATGTTTCACATGCATGAAAGACACTTCTTGATGTGTGTTGAAGTTTTGCATATCAAATTTGAATTAGAGACTCAGTTCATAAGAAAAGCGCTTAGTTAGAGACCTTCTAGGATGCATAGAAATGTTTTTAGGCATCTTAGCTCCTTAGAGCCAAGGTATGCTTGGAAGGCGGCTCTAAGCGTCTTTTCTCAATCCAGAGAAACGCTTGTTCCTTACAGTTTCATTGAATAAACCCGACCCACATTAAAATGTACATGCATGAGCAGATGTTATATACAATCTGGAAAGGCATATGATGTGTTAGAAGTTTCATACATTTTATATTAAAGTTGGAAGCCTCAGTGCATAAGCGATTAGTTAGAGCGATCTAGGAATGCCAATACTTATTTTAGGCATCTCAGCTCAGGAAACTAAGGCATGCTTGGAAGCAGCTCTAAAACGTCTTTTTCTCAGTCCAAGAAAGCGACAGTTCATAAAGTTCATGAATAAAGCATTATATTAAAAAATGTTGCACATGCATAGACGGAATATTTATATACAATGCAGAAAGACACTCCCTTGATGTGTTAGAAGTTTCATACATTTTATATTAAGTTAGAGCCTCAGTGCATAAAACGATTAGTTAGAACCTTCCAGGAATGCCAATACTTATTTTAGGCATCTCAGCTCGAAACTAAGGCATGCTTGAAGCGGCTCTAAAACGTCTTTTCTCAGTCAAGCGTGATGCTTTGGTTTCATGAATAAACCGACCCACATTAAAAATATTTGCACATGCATGAAAGGAAGGTACTTCTTGATGTATTTAGAAGTTATTGCATATCATATTTCGTTAGATCCGCACTTCATAAAACGCTTAGTTAGAGCCTTCTAGGAACGCCAACAGTGATTTTAGTCAACTCAGCTCATGAAACCAAGGTATGCTTGGAAACCCTCTAAAACGTCTTTTCTCAGTCAGAAAACGACAGTTCATAAAGTTTCATGAATAAAGCTGACCCATATTAAAAATGTTTCACATGCATGAAAGGAATGTTATTTACAATGCAGAAAGACACTTCTTGATGTGTTAGAAGTTTTTTGCATATGAAATTTAGTTAGAGACTCAGTTCATAAAACGCTTAGTTAGGGCCTTCTAGGATCGCCAGAAATGTTTTTAGGCATCTCAGCTCATGAAACCAAGGCATGCTTGGAAACGCTCTAAAACGTCTTTTCTCAGTCAGAAAACGCTTGTTCATACAGTTTCATGAATTAACCCGACCCACATTAAAAATGTTGCACATGCATGAACGGAATGTTATATACAATGCAGAAAGACACTCCTTGATGTGTTAGAAGTTTCATACATTTTATATTAAGTTAGAGCCTCAGTGCATAAAACGATTAGTTAGAGCCTTCCAGGAATGCCAATACTTATTTTAGGCATCTCAGCTCAGGAAACTAAGGCATGCTTGGAAACGCTCTAAAACGTCTTTTCTCAGTCAGAAAACGCTTGTTCATACAGTTTCATGAATAAACCCGACCCACATTAAAAATGTTGCACATGCATGAATTAATGTTATTTACAATGCAGAAAGAGACTTCTTGATGTGTTACAAGTTTTTTGCATATGAAATTTAGTTAGAGCCTCAATGCATAAAACGCTTAGTTAGAGCCTTCTAGGAATGCCAATACTTATTTTAGGCAACTCAGCTCTGCAAGCCAAGGCATAGTTGGAAACGCTCTAAAACGTCTCTTCTCAGTAAGAAAACGAAAGTTCATAAAGATTTATGGGAAAAGCTGACCCATATTAAAAATGTTTCACATGCATGAAAGAAATGTTATTTACATTGCAGAAAGACACTCCTTGATGTGTTAGAAGTTTTTTGCATATGAAATTTAGATAGAGCCTCAGTGCATAAAACACTTAGTTAGAGCCTTCTAAGAACGCCAATAGTGATTTTAGGCATCTTAGCTCATGAAACAAGGCATGCTTGGAAACGCTCTAAAACGTCTTTTCTCAGTGAGATAACGAAAGTTCATGAAGTTTCATGAATAAAGCTGACCCACATTAAAAATGTTTCACATGCATGAAAGGAAAGACACTTCTTGATGTGTTAGAAGTTTTTTGCATATGAAATTTAGTTAGAGACTCAGTTCATAAAACGCTTAGTTAGGGCCTTCTAGGATCGCCAGAAATGTTTTTAGGCATCTCAGCTCATGAAACCAAGGCATGCTTGGAAACGCTCTAAAACGTCTTTTCTCAGTCAGAAAACGCTTGTTCATACAGTTTCATGAATAAACCCGACCCACATTAAAAATGTTGCACATGCATGAACGGAATGTTATATACAATGCAGAAAGACACTCCTTGATGTGTTAGAAGTTTCATACATTTTATATTAAGTTAGAGCCTCAGTGCATAAAACGATTAGTTAGAGCCTTCCAGGAATGCCAATACTTATTTTAGGCATCTCAGCTCAGGAAACTAAGGCATGCTTGGAAACGCTCTAAAACGTCTTTTCTCAGTCAGAAAACGCTTGTTCATACAGTTTCATGAATAAACCCGACCCACATTAAAAATGTTGCACATGCATGAAAGGAATGTTATTTACAATGCAGAAAGAGACTTCTTGATGTGTTACAAGTTTTTTGCATATGAAATTTAGTTAGAGCCTCAATGCATAAAACGCTTAGTTAGAGCCTTCTAGGAATGCCAATACTTATTTTAGGCAACTCAGCTCTTCAAGCCAAGGCATAGTTGGAAACGCTCTAAAACGTCTCTTCTCAGTAAGAAAACGAAAGTTCATAAAGATTTATGGGAAAAGCTGACCCATATTAAAAATGTTTCACATGCATGAAAGAAATGTTATTTACATTGCAGAAAGACACTATTTGATGTGTTAGAAGTTTTTTGCATATGAAATTTAGATAGAGCCTCAGTGCATAAAATACTTAGTTAGAGCCTTCTAGGAACGCCAATAGTGATTTTAGGCATCTTAGCTCATGAAATAAAGGCATGCTTGGAAACGCTCTAAAACGTCTTTTGTCAGTGAGAAAACGAAAGTTCATGAAGTTTCATGAATAAAGCTGACCCACATTAAAAATGTTTCACATGCATGAAAGGAAAGACACTTCTTGATGTGTTAGAAGTTTTTTGCATATGAAATTTAGTTAGAGACTCAGTTCATAACACGCTTAGTTAGGGCCTTCTAGGATCGCCAGAAATGTTTTTAGGCATCTCAGCTCATGAAACCAAGGCATGCTTGGAAACGCTCTAAAACGTCTTTTCTCAGTCAGAAAACGCTTGTTCTTACAGTTTTATGAATAAAGCTGACCCATATTAAAAATGTTGCACATGCATGAACGGAATGTTGTATACAATGCAGAAAGACACTCCTTGATGTGTTAGAAGTTTCATACATTTTATATAAAGTTAGTGCCTCAGTGCATAAAACACTTAGTTAGAGCCCTCTAGGAACGCCAATAGTGATTTTAGGCATCTTAGCTCATGAAACCAAGGCATGCTTGGAAACGCTCTAAAACGTCTTTTCTCAGTCAGAAAACGTCAGTTCATGCAGTTTTATGAATACAACTCACCAACAATAAAAATGTTTCACATGCATGAAAGGAATGTCATTTACAATGCAGAAAGACACTTCTTGATGTGTTAGAAGTTTTTTGCATATGAAATTTAGTTAGAGCCTCAGTTCATAAAACGCTTAGTTAGGGCCTTCTAGGATCGCCAAAAATGTTTTTAGGCATCTCAGCTCATGAAACCAAGTAATGCTTGGAAACGCTCTAAAACGTCTTTTCTCAGTGAGAAAACGAAAGTTCATAAAGTTTCATGAATAAAGCTGACCCACATTAAAAATATTTCACATGCATGAAAGGAATGTTATTTACAATGCAGAAAGACACTTCTTGATGTGTTAGAAGTTTTTTGCATATGAAATTTAGATAGAGCCTCAATGCATAAAACGCTTAGTTAGGGCCTTCTAGGATCGCCAAAAATGTTTTTAGGCAACTCAGCTCATGAAACCAAGGCATGCTTGGAAAGGCTCTAAAACGTCTTTTCTCAGTCAGAAAACGCTAGTTCATACAGTTTCATGAAAAAAGCTGACCCACATTAAAAATGTTTCACATGCATGAAAGAAATGTTATATACAATGCAGAAAGACACTTCTTGATGTGTTAGAAGTTTTTTGCATATGAAATTTAGTTAGAGACTCAGTTCATAAAACGCTTAGTTAGGGCCTTCTAGGAATGCCAATACTTATTTTAGGCATCTCAGCTCAGGAAACTAAGGCATGCTTGGAAACGCTCTAAAACGTCTTTTCTCAGTCAGAAAACGCTTGTTCATACAGTTTCATGAATAAACCCGACCCACATTAAAAATGTTGCACATGCATGAAAGGAATGTTATTTACAATGTAGAAAGAGACTTCTTGATGTGTTACAAGTTTTTTGCATATGAAATTTAGTTAGAGCCTCAATGCATAAAACGCTTAGTTAGAGCCTTCTAGGAATGCCAATACTTATTTTAGGCAACTCAGCTCTGCAAGCCAAGGCATAGTTGGAAACGCTCTAAAACGCCTCTTCTCAGTAAGAAAACGAAAGTTCATAAAGATTTATGGGAAAAGCTGACCCATATTAAAAATGTTTCACATGCATGAAAGAACTGTTATTTACATTGCAGAAAGACACTCCTTGATGTGTTAGAAGTTTTTTGCATATGAAATTTAGATAGAGCCTCAGTACATAAAACACTTAGTTAGAGCCTTCTAAGAACGCCAATATTGATTTTAGGCATCTTAGCTCATGAAACAAAGGCATGCTTGGAAACGCTCTAAAACGTCTTTTGTCAGTGAGAAAACGAAAGTTCATGAAGTTTCATGAATAAAGCTGACCCTTATTAAAAATGTTTCACATGCATGAAAGGAATGTTATTTACAATGCAGAAAGACACTTCTTGATGTGTTAGAAGTTTTTTGCATATGAAATTTAGATAGAGCCTCAGTGCATAAAACACTTAGTTAGAGCCCTCTAGGAACGCCAATAGTGATTTTAGGCATCTTAGCTCATAAAACCAAGGCATGCTTGGAAACGCTCTAAAACGTCTTTTCTCAATCAGAAAACGCTTGTTCATACAGTTTCATGAATAAACATGACCCACATTAAAAATGTTTCACATGCATGAACGGAATGTCATTTACAATGCAGAAAGACACTTCTTGATGTGTTAGAAGTTTTTTGCAAATGAAATTTAGATAGAGCTTCAGTTCATAAAACGATTAGTTAGAGCCTTCTAGGAATGCCAATACTTATTTCAGGCAACTCAGCTCAGGAAACTAAGGCATGCTTGGAAACGCTCTAAAACGTCTTTTCTCAGTCAGAAAACGACAGTTCATAAAGTTTCATGAATAAAGCTGACCCATATTAAAAATGTTTCACATGCATGAAAGGAATGTTATTTACAATGCAGAAAGACACTTCTTGATGTGTTAGAAGAAGTTTTTTGCATATGAAATTTAGATAGAGCTTCCTCAGTATAAACGATTAGTTAGGAGCCTTCCAGGAATGCCAATACTTATTTTAGGCATCTCAGCTCAGGAAACTACGCATGCTTGGAACGCTTCTAAAACGCCTTTTCCTCATCAGAAACGCTTGTTCATGCGAAGCTCATGAATAAACCTGACCCACATTAAAAAATGTTGTACATGCATGGAATGTTATTACAATGCAGAAAGAGACTTCTTTACGTGTTAGAAGTTTTTGCATATGAAATTTAGATAGAGCCTCAGTACATAAACACTTGTTAGAGCCTCTAAGAACGCTAATAATATTGATTTTAGGCATCTTAGCTCATGAAACAAAGCAGCATGCTTGGAAACGCCTAAAACGTCTCTTTCTCAGTGAGATAACGAAAAGTTCATACAGTTTCATGAATAAACCGGACCCACATTAAAAATGTTTCACATGCATGAACGGAATGTTATATACAATGCAGAAAGACACTTCTTGATGTGTTAGAAGTTTTTTGCATATGAAATTTACATAGAGCCTCAGTGCATAAAACGATTAGTTAGGGCCTTCTAGGATCGCCAGAAATGTTTTTAGGCATCTCAGCTCATGAAACCAAGGCATGCTTGGAAACGCTCTAAAACGTCTTTTCTCAATCAGAAAACGCTTGTTTATAAAGTTTCATGAATAAACCCGACCCACATTTAAAATGTTTCACATGCATGAACGGAATGTTATTTACAATGCATAAAGACACTTCTTGATGTGTTAGAAGTTTTTTGCATATGAAATTTAGTTAGAGACTCAGTTCATAAAACGCTTAGTTAGGGCCTTCTAGGATCGCCAGAAATGTTTTTAGGCATCTCAGCTCATGAAACCAAGGCATGCTTGGAAACGCTCTAAAACGTCTATTCTCAGTAAGAAAACGAAAGTTCATAAAGATTTATGGGAAAAGCTGACCCATATTAAAAATGTTTCACATGCATGAAAGAAATGTTATTTACATTGCAGAAAGACACTATTTGATGTGTTAGAAGTTTTTTGCATATGAAATTTAGATAGAGCCTCAGTGCATAAAATACTTAGTTAGAGCCTTCTAGGAACGCCAATAGTGATTTTAGGCATCTTAGCTCATGAAATAAAGGCATGCTTGGAAACGCTCTAAAACGTCTTTTGTCAGTGAGAAAACGAAAGTTCATGAAGTTTCATGAATAAAGCTGACCCACATTAAAAATGTTTCACATGCATGAAAGGAATGTTATTTACAATGCAGAAAGACACTTCTTGATGTGTTAGAAGTTTTTTGCATATGAAATTTAGATAGAGCCTCAGTGCATAAAACACTTAGTTAGAGCCCTCTAGGAACGGCAATAGTGATTTTAGGCATCTTAGCTCATGAAACCAAGGCATGCTTGGAAACGCTCTAAAACGTCTTTTCTCAATCAGAAAACGCTTGTTCATACAGTTTCATGAATAAACCCGACCCACATTAAAAATGTTGCACATGCATGAACGGAATGTTATATACAATGCAGAAAGACGCTCCTTGATGTGTTAGAAGTTTCATACATTTTATATTAAGTTAGAGCCTCAGTGCATAAAACGATTAGTTAGAGCCGTCGAGGAATGCCAATACTTATTTTAGGCATCTCAGCTCAGGAAACTAAGGCATGCTTGGAAACGCTCTAAAACGTCTTTTCTCAGTCAGAAAACGATTGTTCATACAGTTTCATGAATAAACCCGACCCACATTAAAAATGTTGCACATGCATGAAAGGAATGTTATTTACAATGTAGAAAGAGACTTC
>VONZ01004446.1:0-10062 GCA_012976165.1 Labeo catla | reverse complement strand
TACTGCAAAACAGAAAGAATTTATGAAGGGTGTATTTATAGCTTCTCCTCAGTCCTTTAGATGCATTTCCCAAAACGCTAACCTCATTTTCAAAATAGTGCTTTAAAACACAACCATTAATCAAAACTGGCCACACCACTATACCACCTGTAATTGTCACTATGTAGAAACAAGTAAATGCTTAAACACATTTATTAAGATGCAATTGACTTAGCTGGTCAAAGATATGCTGGTCAGAACTGTCAAAACCAATCATACTTTGTTATTCAGCTATTAAATTTCACATTTGCACTTTAGAGTTTTGAGAATAATCTTAGAATAAGATTAGCATTTTAGAAAAAAAAATGTCTAAGCCATTTAGAAACACTGTTAAATATAAACATGTGCCAAACTACAAAAACATTTGGGGAATTACACTATAAGTATGAGACAATTTGATATAATAATCATTTTAGCATACTTTGTTCACAAAACTGAGGCTGGCCATTTTCATTCACCACCACAGCAGTTGTAGGGGGAATGGGCTCAAGAAATCCATGGAACACAGCCTCTCTGTCATGGAAGACATTTCTCTTGTGGGCCTCCATGTCACAGGTAGAACAGAGGTACTCCATGTCCAGTGGTACACAGTCCAGGCACCTAATCACAGCTTCTACAGCACAGCATCTGTGACAATTTTGGACCAATACTCTCTCGGCTGAGAGCTTTGCATCAAAAAGCATAGGCCTAGCATTTTTCATTCTCACATCTGTGAGAAGCTGCCTTTGTTCCCAAGCAGAAACCATTCTGTCTGTTCCCTCCGGAACCTGGTCTGCAGTTATGGTGTCCCTTAACTCTTGGAGTCTTGTTTCTAAAAAACAAAAATATACATTCACTTGTCCTTAAAAGGTCTATACTCATGATTATGATCACACACAAGTATATATCACAAGTATATATCAGGGAACACATGTTAGGTAAAAACTGTTAGCCTGAATGCACTGTAAGTCACTTTGGATAAAAACGTCTGCTAAATGCATACATTTAATTTAATTTAATTGAATTTAATATATGAGTTATACTGTAAGTCTGTAATGGAACTAACAAAACATAATGCTTGATTATGATTAAATAAATGGTGGGAATTGGAAAAACTGTAGGTGTAGTATTACTACTGTAACACTCAGTATCCTCACCAAGACTTGCCAACTCTTGATCTTCTATCTGAAGGCCTTCCTCATGCACTGGATCCCTTCTTCTGGAATGAGAAGCAGCTGCAGAGACAGTCATTTTACTTAACCCTTTGATCAATATAACATGAAACCAATTCATTTCAAAATGAAAATATTCCATGAGGACTGGAGGCAGGGAAACTAAGCAAAAGATATTAAAACACAACACAAGTAAGGATTATCAGTCACATGCTCTTAAAATATCTTATATATTAGTGAGAAAATTTTTCACAAACATTGCAACACCATTATGTCAAAGTGGTATCTGACTCAATTTATAATACGTGTAACCACCAAAGCACTATTTAATGAATTATGTTTATTCTTAGATACAGTAATCATGTTTTAGTAAAGAACAAACCCGATCCAGGGCAGTGGGTTTCCCGACGTTTCTCACGCCTGCCTGTGACCAGTGGATTAGTGAGGGATCTCTTCCTGCTTTTTCTCGTTTTTCTTTGAGGAAAGGCAGGGTTTTTCTTGGCCATGGCAGCCTATATATTTGCAGAACACTTATACCAGCAGCATTTATAATTGTGCATTACTCAGTAGTTGCATAAAAGGGTAACCCTTTTCATCACATCTATAAACAGCAATAGCAATTAGTATTTTCAGACTTAGGTATTTGGTTCTCATGACAAGCCTTACACTGGCATCATGGAGATAAGCATCACTAATTAATGCTGCCATGTGGATCCTTGCATCATTGGGATCATCAAAGACCCTGATGTCAGAATTGAGGGACATCACATACAAATAGAAACAATACAGACACAATAAAAAAAATAAAAAAAAAAAATGAAAAAATAGAGAAAGAGAGTGATCTAAAGAGACAAGTGAGAAAGAGAGAGAGAGAGAGAGTGGCTCTTAAAAGTGCCGTTGTTTTGATTTGTGTGTGTTGGTGAAATCAAAAAGTGTTGCAATAAAGCTGTAAAACAGGAAAAAAGCAAAGGATTATTAGAATAGCCTTTGTGGTAAATGAGCATTTCTTAATTGTTAGGACAGATTAATTGTAATTATTAATTAAATATTAATCAACCACTACGTACAATACAAATCAATCCTTACTGTACAAATATCAGATTTGACACAAGCAAGTACATACACAAATCTATTTTTTTTAGGCCTACAAATAATGGAAACAGTGGTCTTCATGGTAACAACTGCTCTCTCTTCTCAATGTCACACATAACTAAAGTAACAATTACCCTCAATTATCTCATGATGATTTCATTGTCTTCTAAAATGGCAAAGTCTTACAAAAGTATGGCACCATAGTGTCACAGGACATTCTATCTATATCTCTCTATTTAATTATGCACTGATTATACAGGTATGAACGGTCATTGACAGTCGCACTGAGCAGTCAAATCCTCTGGAAAGACTCCAGGTCCACTTTTTTATTCCAGTCCATCCCTGATTCCGGTAACGTTAATTCCCCTTAGTTACACTTCTGACATTTACTTTGCACTTTGAATAAAACTTTAACCACTGCAACAACTCGTTGTTAATTGTTGTCTTCACAACACATGGACAAATACATGAGTTTAAACTGTTTTTGGTAGCTGTGGTTAGCAGTGCCGGGGACAGCGACGGGTACCCGTGTAAATGAAAATGCAACACTAGCAAATTCAACCTAATCTCCAGAGCTGAACGCTACACAGATCGGGCTACAACTAAAGAAATAACAGAAAAAAGGTTTTGCGTACTTTTTAACAAACAAACACCCATTGGGTTGAGATACTTACTGTAGTCGATTGGCGGGTGAAATGAGTGGTGAAAGTGATTATGGGTATGAAGCATGCGTTACGGTGCGTAACGTGACGTGACGTATCGTTGCCGTGGTAAGCACTGAAAGTTTTCTGATTCGTAAGAATAATTATTAATAATATTCGCTGCTATGACAGAAAATACATTTGAAAATCATAAAATATCGTAAAGGGTTTAATAACGTAAAGGGAACAATCTATTTAACACTGTCTCGGGCCATTCTTTAAAGCTACTCCATCTATAAATTGAGTTATATCACAAACAATTTACTGTTATTTAGACAACAAAAATAGCAACAAATTCACTATAATAAATTATAAAAGGAGGACGTTTCGTAAACTAGAAAACAACATTTACCGCCGCCCACTGTGTGACGTTGTTGAACCAGGGAATCCGTGTGTCCACCACGACAGATTAGCCTCATTGACTTTGTATGTGTGTTGTTTCCGTGGTGCCGACACGTAATTTCAACACATTTCGTGCCACCACCACGTATATCGGGATTAAGGGTTCGTGTTCATTTCACGCATTTCTTTGAGATCAGGTTGGTCTGCAAATATCTGCTCAAACGTGTACATAATGTGCTTAATAATAATTTAGTTTCTCAAATGTTGTTTTTGTACTGTATAATAATAAATACAAAGCATGTGTGCATATGATAGCTATGGAAATCACATGGGCAATATTAGTGATTGCTAATGTAACAATATTGCTCCAGGCCTATCAACATGCTCACTGATTTATTCATTTATTTATTTATTTTAGTGACCAGATACCCATGAATATTTTTTGGGATATAAATTATAGAACTAATGCTTTTATTTAGCAAGGATGCTTTAAATTGCTCCTGATATCAACATGCTCACATATGTTTTTTGTTTTGTTTTAGTTGTTTGTGATCTGATACCTGCACAACAGATGAATCCTGCAAACTTTTCCTCTGAGAGCGCTGTACCAACATCAGATCTTCAGCTACACTGATTTTCTTTTGGTTCCTTGACTACTGATGATGAGTTTTGCAAGCACTTAAATATCAGGTATGATTTACTTGTGTTACTTGTTTTCAGGAATTACACACCGTCTGTTCACATCTCTGTGGTTAGATCAGTGTGCTCAATAATGTGTATTTGATCTTCATAATGTATGTTTATATTATACTGTGTTGTAAATAAAATACAGATAATCTAAAACTCCATTCTTTGAATCTCTCATTGTTTCTTACCTGACAGTCACAGTCTCATTGATGGGCCATTAGGGGAGGGTCTTTTGTCTCAGGTGTGAATCACTAAATATTCAGTGCCCATTGTCACTCCCTCGCATATTCCCTTTCAATCACAAAACACGTCTTAGAAATTTTAAATAAGTATATTGTTTTTTGTGAACGACTGAACGAGATGATTTCACATCATTTTGTAGAAAAAAACTCTAGCCTACCACATCCAGTTCTAAAAGTCTTGTGAACTAATGATCTGTATGTGTTTCTTGGTCTTATTTCAGTGACTTAAAAAAATTAGATTTTCACTAACCACGCATAAACGTTGTTTTCTCAAAAACACAAACATGTATATTCATGTTGCTTACATATTATTGTAGCCCAGTTTGTCCTGATTACAATGTAATCAGACTTCAGCCATTAATATGTTTTTAAGATACTGAAAAAAGCACCAATGTCAGGGCATGTCAAAACTTCTCCAGGGCCCCAAAACACCCTCAGACCCCAGAGGGTTAAACATCTGGTGAGCACTATTAAGCACAAACTTGATCCATGTCAATTTGCCTATAAGCAAGGTTGCAGTACAGAGGATGCTGTGGCAGCTTTGGTGCATATTGTTTCTAAATATTTAGATAAACCTAATACTTATGTACTGGTGCGGGACTGCACCGAACAGGGGGTGAATAAATTAGTGGAGTGGTGTGACAACAATGCACTTGTGATTAACATTAAAAAAAACAGAGGAGATTGTATTTAGGTCCACATCAGATGTATTGACAAAGCCCGTAGTTATACATAATGAAAACATAAGACAGGTAGAAAAGTATAAGTATTTAGGTGTAACAATAGACAATAAGGTATCATGGAAGGATCATATTGAGGGTTTGTGTAATAAGACAAAGCAGAGAATTTATTTTCTGCGTCGTCTTAGGTCTTTTGGAGCATTAAAACAGATTCTTGCACTATTCTTTATGTCTGTAATTAGGAGTGCCTTACAGTATTGTAATTCTGTTTGGTACATGAGTTTGTCTGTGAGGCTAAAGACAAAGCTGAGGAACCAAATTAAAATCTGTTCAAAGATAGTAGGACAGCCTCTAAGTTATATGAATGAATGAATGAATGATCGCATTTTATATAGCGCTTTCATTATGTATTGCTATACACCCAAAGCGCTTTACAATCATATGGGGGGATCTCTCCTCAACCACCACCAGTGTGCAGCATCCACTTGGATGATGCGACGGCAGCCACAGGACAACGGCGCCAGTGCGCTCACCACACACCAGCTACAGGTGGAGAGGAGAGAGAGTGATAGAGCCAATTCAATGAATGGGGATTATTAGGAGGCCATGATTGACAAAGGCCAGAGGAGGGAATTTGGCCAGGACACCAGGGATACTCCCCTACTCTTTATGAGAAGTGCCATGGGATTTTTAATGACCACAAAGAGTCAGGACCTCGGTTTAACGTCTCATCCGAATGACGGTGCTTTTTTACAGTATAGTGTCCCCATCACTACATTGGGGCATTAGGACCCACATAGACCACAGGGTGAGCACCCCCTGCTGGCCTCACTAACACCTCTTCCAACAGCAATCTAGTTTTCCCAGGTGGTCTCCCATCCAGGTACTGACCAGGCTCAGCCCTGCTTAGCTTCAGTGGGTAGCCAGTCTTGGGCTGCAGGGTAAAATGGATGTGGCAATTTAAATATGAATTTTTTATCATAAGAACCTCTTAAGGTTGGCTAAGAATATTGTTTCTAATCCTAGTCATGTATTGCATCATGAATTTGTGCTTTTACCATCTATTTAAAGTCCCAAGATTTAATTGAGTGTACAACATTCCTTTGTACATCAGGCTGTCCTACAGTTGAACAAGGTCCATATGAAATGAAAACAGCAGGATTTTTTTTTTTTGTATTATAGTGTATTTGTTGTGTTTATGTATGTGAATTGTGTTTGTAAAGACTGTGTAGAGTGTAAACACACTGTCATGCAAGATAAATTTCAGACTTAAATAGTTTGACAATAAAGTTCTATCTATCTATCTATCTATCTTTCTATCTATGATTGTACAGTTTTAAATGAGTTTGACTGATAAACACCCTTACGAAAATTAACCATGGTTTCACTATAGTAAAAGTGCCATGTTTTTCCCATTTGCATAACAACACTTTTACTACAAACAGCCTACCATCGTTAAACTATGGACAGTGTAGCAAAACCCGAGTTAATTCGTGGTTATATGGTTTAACTTCACTTGTAATTTTTGGTTTTATTTGTAGTAAAACCATGGCTAATTTGTTTGTGTGCGTTGGTGCTCTTATTCCGGGCCAATACGGCGTTTTCCATTGCTTAAAATGGCTGAATGAATGTGAGGTAACTTTAACGATGTTAAACATTTAAATAATTTTTAACAGTAACGCTGACAGTGCAACTATTGAATATTTTTATTTTAGCATTAGACTACATACAGTAAAATGACGACATGTTAGATGACTAACATATTTAATACAGATAAATAAAGGTTTATTATGATCTTATTCATCAGATCTCACAAACGAGCACACTCGCACCCTAAAGAGAGCAGCCTGGAAAATGGAGCACGGCTGGAGGAAAACAAAATTAGAGGTTTTTCATACTGCTTGGCGTGAATGTACCCTGTCGTATAGAAAAGCATTAAAATTGGCAATATCTGATTACTTTTCGACTCTTTTAGAAGATAACAAGCATAACCTTTAGGTATTTATTCAATACAGTGGCTAAGTTAACAAAAAATAAAGAACCAACAGGCACTGACTGTGCCCCTCAGCATAGCAGTAATGACTTTATGAACTACTTTACTTCCAAGATCGATACTATTAGAGACAAAATTGTCACCATGCGGCCGTCAATTACAGTATCGCATCAGATAGTGCACTATAGATCTCCTGGGGAACAATTCCACTCATTCTCTACTATAGGTCAGGAAGAATTTTATAAACCTGTTAAATCATCTAAACCAACAACTTGTATGCTAGACCCTATTCCATCTAGGCTACTAAAAGACTTGCTTCCAGATCTCATAGATCCTTTGCTGAATATTATTAATTCATCGCTGTCATTAGGATATTTCCCCAAAACCTTCAAACTGGCTGCTATTAAGCCTCTCATTAAAAAACCACAACTTGACCCCAACGAATTAATTAATTACAGACCAATCTCCAATCTCCCATTTCTGTCAAAGATATTAGAAAACGTTGTATCCTCACAATTTATCTTCCTTCCTACAGAAATATGATATCTGTGAGGATTTCCAGTCAGGTTTTAGACCGTACCATAGTACTGAGACTGCTCTTATGAGAGTTACAAATGATCTGCTCTTGTCATCCGATCGTGGTTATATCTCTCTGTTAGTGCTACTGGATCTTAGTGCTGCGTTTGATACTGTTGACCACAACATTCTCTTGAACAGACTTGAACATTATGTTGGCATTAGGGGTACTGCATTGGCATGGTTCAAACTGTACTTATCTGACCACCATCAATTCGTGGCAGTAAATGAAGAAGTATCATATCGGTCACAAGTGCAGTATGGAGTACCGCAAGGCTCAGTACTAGGGCCATTACTTTTTACGCTTTACATGTTACCCTTGAGTGATATCATCAGGAAATATGATGTTAGCTTTTACTGTTACGCTGATGATACTCAGCTCTATATTTCTTCGTGGCCCGGCAAAACATACCAATTTGTAAAACTAACGGATTGTGTAGTTGAGTTAAAAAATTGGATGACAAGTAATTTCTTACTGCTAAATTCTGAAAAAAACAGAGGTTGGTTAATTATTGGACCTAAAACCTCAGCGTGTAATAACCTAAAACACTGTCTAATACTTGATGGCTGTTCTGTTAATTCTTCGTCATCAGTTAGGAACCTAGGTGTGCTATTTGATGGTAATCTTTCCTTTGAAAACCACATCTCTAGTATTTGCAAAACTGCATTTTTCCATCTCAAAAATATATCTAAATTACGACCTATGCTCTCAATGTCAAATGCTGAAACATTAATTCATGCGTTTATGACCTCAAGATTAGATTATTGTAATGCTTTATTGGGTGGTTGTTCTGTTCGCTTAATAAACAAACTCCAGCTGGTCCAAAATGTAGCAGCTAGAGTTCTTACTAGAACCAAAAAGTATGATCATATTAGCCCCGGTTCTGTCAACACTGCACTGGCTCCCTATTAAACATTGTATAGATTTTAAAATCTTGCTAATTACTTATAAAGCCCTGAATGGTTTAGCTCCTCGGTACCTGAGCAAGCTCTTATCACATTATAGTCCCTCACGTCCACTGCGTTCTCAAAACTCTGGAAATTTAAGGCAATAAAAGGTATCTACACAGTATGATGAATAAATCTCTTACCACACACTGCACACGTCTGCGTTGCATTACGGCTCGGACGCAGTGCTTGTGTCTTTTACAAACAGTTAATTTAAAACTCTTTGTCACTATTAGTGTTTTTACCGTATTTTCGAGCACATAAATGCAGCCTTGGTGAGCAGAAGAGTCTTCATTGTGAATATTTGCAAATTGTAATGTTTACAAACTAGACAAGTACTGTATGTCATTATGTGACACAACATTTGAGCTCCAGGACTGTTTGCCCAAGACTGTGGATTACAGGCAATAATGTAGTAAACAATGTTCAATTTCTTACACAGACCAATCGTTTTGTTTCAGAAGACCTCGCTACATCGCCAAGTACCAGTGGACCACCAAGGCTTTTAGTGAACAAGGGACCATGGGTCTTTAGTGTTCTACTGAAGAAAGTAAGTCTCTAACTTGTATTTAAGGAACTAGGCTTTTTTTAGGCTTTGAGTTTGTATTATTGGTTTCTGCACTATTAGTTTCTGGTTTCTGGGTGTTTAAGTTTAATGTACAATGATCATGTACAAGTTTACATACCCTTGTATCTTAATACTGTGTGTTGTTTCCTGGATCATCCATGACTGTTTTTATGTTTTGTGATAGTCCCTCAATTGTCCTCAGTGTGAAAAGATGGATCTCATAATCATACAGACACTTTTGGAAAGTGTTCAAATATGTAGAAGATGCTGGAAAAAAAAAAAAAAGAAGCAAATAATGTGCAGGAGCTGGAGGATTTTTCTGAAGAACAGCAGGCAGATTAACTGCTCAGGACAAACAAGGGACTCATAAACAATTATCACAAAAGATAAAAACAGTCATTGATCATCCAGGAAACGACACACAGTGTTAAGATTCAAGGGTATGTAAACTTTTGAACGGGGTCATTTAAATTAGAAATTATTTTGTCTTGTGGAGTATATAAACATCTGTAGTGTTTAATTGTTTATTCAGGACAGTACTAAATAAAAAAAAAATAACATACAGTTTTCATGATCCCTCTCATTTTGTTCAAATCAACATTAAGCATATTCAGCAAGGGGTATGTAAATTTATGATCACCAGCATTCAGTATGGCATTTGTCTGTTTGATTAATATGAAGTGGGCCATTTTATTTTATTTTTTTTTAAATGTTCCGCATAGCAAAGTGTTATGATTACATTTAACACTTGTGTTAAAAGTGACTGAATCTGCTCGGAAGAACATTGGAGGCACCCTGATCGCGAATCGTAAATATTCAACATGTTGAATATTTACTATAAGAAATCCTGATGTGTGGGGGGAACCCTGAGGACAAATGCGCAGATTATCACGTGAAACGAAACCCTGTCCAATCAGAAAACGAGCTGACAGAAGGCGGAAGAATAACAAACGCAGTCATGGCACAGCGCTAATGAATTTGCACAACAAAGATAAGCCCTTTTCTTTTTTTCCCGGTGAATTATCTGTCAAAATCATTCCAAA
>VONZ01004445.1:0-10073 GCA_012976165.1 Labeo catla | reverse complement strand
CAACTGACTGTGCTGTCTGTCGTACAACATCGTTTAGGGCAGACCTGGGCAAGCTCTATTCTGGAGAGCCGGTGTTCCTGCAGAGTTTAACTCCAACCCTGATAAAACTCACCGGTTTGTAGCTTTCTAGTAAACCTGAAGACACTGATTAGCTTGTTCAGGTGAGTTTTATCAGGGTTAGAGCTAAACTCTGCAGAGACACCGACCCTCCAGGATAAAGATTGCCCAGTTCTGCCCTAAACAGTATTGTACGACAGAGAGCACTGTCAGTTGTGGCACTCATTATCCCCTAAACGGCGTAACTTGAATTTTCGATAATGAGATGGCGCTTTGTCATTTAAAATGCCGTAAATAACGCAGTTTGACAATTTTTAAATAAAACTAGTAAAATGCAAAATAAATAAATTCATTTAAGTTATCCATTTAGGGAATAATGAGTGCCACTACTGACGTTGCTTTCTGTCATTTAAAATGCCGTAAATAATGCAGTTTAACAATTAAAAAAAAAAAAACACTAGTAAAATGCAAAAGAAAAAAATTAATACATTTAAGTTACGCCGTTTAGAGGGTAATGAGTGCCACAACTGATGTTGCTTTCTGTTGTCTAAAATGCCGTAAATAACGCTGTTTGACATTTAAAAAAAAAATAAATAAATAAAATAAAATAAATAATAATAATAATAATAATAATAATAATAGTAAAATGCAAAAGAAAAAAATAAATAAGTTACGCCATTTAGGGCAGGCCTGGGCAGACTTGGTCCTGGAGGGCCGGTGTCCCTGCAGAGTTTAGCTCCAACCCTGATTAAACACACTTGAACAAGCTAATCAGTGTCTTCAGGTTTACTAGAAAGTTACAAACAGGTGAGTTTTATCAGGGTTGGAGCTAAACTCTGCAGGGACACCGGCCCTCCAGGACCGAGTTTGCCCAGGTCTGTTTTAGGGGATAATGAGTGCAGCAACTGACGGCGTTTTCTGAAGTTTGATAATAAATTGACATTAAATAAAGCCTTTTGACTATTTTTAAATAAAGAAACTAGTAAAATGCAAAATAAAAAAAAATTAAAGTTACGCTGTTTAGGGGATAATGAGTGCAGCAACTGACGGCGCTTTCTGACGTTTGACAATAAATTGACATTAAATAATGCGTTTGACAATTTTCAAATAATAAAAGTAAAATGCAAAAAAAAAAAAACAAATAAAGTTAATTTACGCCATTTAGGGGGTAATGAGTGCCACAACTGATGTTGCGTTCTGTTGTCTAAAATGCCGTAAATAACGCTGTTTGACATTTAAAAAAAATAAAATTAAATTAATAATAATAATAATAATAATAGTAAAATGCAAAAGAAAAAAATTAATTAAAGTTACGCCATTTAGGGCAGGCCTGGGCAGACTCGGTCCTGGAGGGCCGGTGTCCCTGTAGAGTTTAGCTCCAACCCTGATTAAACACACCCTGAAATCGCCAACAAAGTCTTCAGGTTTACCAGAAAGTTACAAAACAGGTGAGTCTTATTGGTTGGAGCAACTCAGTAGGACACTGGCCCTCCAGGACCGAAGTTTGCCCAGGTCTGTTTTTAGGGGATAATGATTGCCACAACTAACGTCACTTTCTGTCATTTAAAATGCTGTAAATAGCGTTGTTTGACAATTGGAAAAAAAAAACCACTAGTAAAATGCAAAATAAAACAATATATTTAAGTTATGCCGTTTAGGGCAGGCCTGGGCAGACTCGGTCTTGGAGAGCCAGTGTCCCTGTAGAGTTTAGCTTCAACCCTGATTAAACACACCTGAACAAGCTTATCAGTGTCTTCAGGTTTACTAGAAAGTTACAAACAGGTGAGTTTTATCAGGGTTGGAGCTAAACTCTGCAGGGACACTGGCCCTCCAGGACCGAGTTTGCCCAGGTCTGGTTTAGGGGATAATGAGTGCAGCAACTGACAGCGCTTTCTTACGTTTGACAATAAATTGACATTAAATAATGCGTTTGACAATTTTCAAATAACAAAAGTAAAATGCAAAAAAAACAAATAAAGTTAATTTACACCATTTAGGGGGTAATGAGTGCCACAACTGATGTTGCTTTCTGTTGTCTAAAATGCCGTAAATAACGCTTTGAGACATTTAAAAAAAATAAAAATAAAATAAAATAAATAATAATAATAATAATAGTAAAATGCAAAAGAAAAAAATAAATTTAAGTTACGCCATTTAGGGCAGGCCTGGGCAGACTTGGTCCTGGAGGGCCGGTGTCCCTACAGAGTTTTAGCTCCAACCCTGATTAAACACACCTGAACAAGCTAATCAGTGTCTTCAGGTTTACTAGAAAGTTACAAACAGGTGAGTTTTATTAGGGTTGGAGCTAAACTCAGCAGGAACACTGGCCCTCCAGGACCGAGTTTGCCCAGGTCTGGTTTAGGGGATAATGAGTGCAGCAACTGACGGCGTTTTCTGACGTTGGACAATAAATTGACATTAAATAGTGCCGTTTGACTATTTTTAAATAAAGAAACTAGTAAAATGCAAAATTAAAAAAATTAAAGTTACGCTGTTTAGGGGATAATGAGCGCCACAACTGTCACTTTCTGTCATTTAAAATGACGTAAATAACGTAATTTGACAATTTAAAGAAAAACTCAGAAACGCGGAAAAAAAAATTATATATATATTTTTATTTCTTTATTTTTTTTACCAGTTACACCCATTTTAGGCAGGCCTGGCAGATTCTATCCTGAGGCCGTGTCCCTGTAGAGCGGAAATTAACCCTGATTAAAACACTTCCTGAACAAGCTAATCAGTGTCTTCAGGCTCACGCGAAAGTTACAAACAGGTGAGTTTTTATCAGGGTTGGAGCTAAACTTCAGCAGGGACACCGGCCCCAGGACCGAGTTTGCCCAGGTTTGTTTTAGGGGATAATGAGTGCCGCAACTAACGTCGCTTTCTGCCGTTTAAAATGCCGTAAATAACGCAGTTTGACAATTTTTAAATTAAAAAAAAAAGTTGTAAAATGCAAAAGAAAAAAAAAATACATTTAAGTTATGTCGTTTAGGGCAGGCCTGGGCAGAATCGTCCTGGAGGGCCGGTGTCCCTACAGAGTTTAGCTTCAACCCTAATTTTTAAACTGACAGCGCTTTCTTACGTTTGACAATAAATTGAAATTACAAAATGCTGTTTGAGAATTTTTAAATGATAAAACTAGTAAAATGCAAAATAATAAAAAAATTTAATAATTAAAGTTAATTTACGCCATTTAGGGGATAATGAGCGCCACAACTAATGTCGTTTTTTGCCATTTAAAGCACCGTAAATAATGCCGTTTGACAATTTTCAAAACAGAAAACTAGTAATATGCAAAATGAATAAACTAATTTTAATTAAATTATGCCATTTTGACAGTTTTGAAATAAAAAATCTAGTCATATGGAAAATAAATAAAAAATTTTGCTGGATTTGCGTCTGTAGTCAACATCTCATGGGTTTGCTGTCTACAAAAATAATTTAGTAGTTTAAGGGATAATGAGCACCGCAACTGACAGCGTTTTCTGCAGTTTAAAACACCGTAAATGACACCGATTGACAATTTTCAAATAAAGAAACTAGTTAAATGCAAAATAAAAATTCAAAAAAAAAAATTAAGTTACGCCGTTTAGGGCAGGCCTGGGCAGACTCGGTCCTGGAGGGCCGGTGTCCCTGCAGAGTTTAGCTTCAACCCTGATTAAACACACCTGAGCAAGCTAATCAGTGTCTTCAGGTTTACTAGAAAGTTACAAACAGGTGAGTTTTATCAGGGTTGGAGCTAAACTCTGCAGGTACACCGGCCCTCCAGGACCGAGTTTGCCCAGGTCTGGTTTAGGGGATAATGAGTGCAGCAACTGACGGCGCTTTCTGCAGTTAAAAACACCGTAAATAATGCCGTTTTACAATTTTCAAGTGAAAAAACAAAAAGTAAAATGCAAAATAAAAAAATGATTTTAAATTAAGCTGTTTAGGGGAAAATGAGCGCTGCAACTGTCGGTGCTTTCTGACGTTTAAAATGCTACAAATAACGCTGTTTGTCAATTTTAAAATAAATCTAGTCATATAGAATATAAACAAATTAAAAAAAAATTTTTGATTTGCGTCTGTAGTCAACTTCTCATGGGATTGCGGTCTTGGATGGTGGTGGTGGATAACGTTGGGTGGTGAGTGCTGTCCCATCACACCATATCTATGGGAATGAGCCAAGGCATCAGGTGGTGTGACGGTCTCACTCGCCCAATGTTCACCTGAAGCACTCTTACCATAGCGAGACGCTGCTCTATATTCTCGCACTGTCAGTGAGAGATCAGTAGTGAGGCATCGCTCGGTGGGTGACGGATGGTGTCAAAGACAGCTTCTCATGAGATTGTTGACTACAAAAATAGCCCTGGCTTACACCTCAGAGGGCTTGCAATGCCCTATAAGTGTAAGGGCCCACTCCACAAACATGCAACTTTTCACTTTACAAGATGTTAAATGATAGAGTCGTGTAAATTACTTACGGATTATTTTGATGTTTTTATTAGCTGTTTGAACTCTCAATCTGGCGGCACCCATTTACTGCAGAGGATCCATTGGAGGGCAAGTGATATAATGCTAAATTTCTACAAATCTGTTGTGTTGAAGAGACAAGCTCATCTACAATCTGGACAGCTTGCAAGGTGAGTAAATTTTCAGTTTTTTATATCAATCGGCTATAATCACATTCAAATACACAGGCCAGATTTGGAAAGCCTGTCATTCATGAAGTCCTACACGTTGGCCGGATGTTCATTGAATGGCTAATTCAATTATGCTGTCAGCTTCCAAGAAGGATGTAGAGAATCTTGGCCCACTTTTACACATTTTACCACCGATTCCACAGAATACTGTAGATTTTAAATTGGCCTGTTTTAAATATGATGCAAGATCACTAACTAAATTTGCAAATAGTTGCATACATTTGCATCAGAAAAAATCTGTAGTGGAAAGGGATTGGGAGCTCCAAAAGCTTCAAAATACTTCAAAAATTCCCTGGAAATAGTACTTTTAGACACATTTAGACTTATGAGATATACACAACCAATCAAAAGTTTTTTTTTATGTTTTTAAAGAAGTATTTTTAAAGAAGTCTCTTCTGCTTACAAAGCCTGCATTTATTGTATCCAAATTACAGCAAAACAGTTACATTTTGAAATTTTTAATATTTGAAATAACTTTTTCTGATTATTCCTTTGATCAAAGCTAAATTTTCAGCATTACTCCAGTCTTCAGTGTCACATGATCCTTTAGAAATCATTCTAATATGCTGATTTGCTGTTCAAGAAACATTTTTTATTATTATTATTATTATTATAAATATGTAAAACAGTTGAGTACTTTTTTTTTCCAGGATTCTTTGAATAGAAAGATCCAACGATCAGCATTTATCTGAATTAAAAATTCAAAAGCTTGGAGTCAGTATTTTTTTAGGGGAAGAAATAATGGGAATTAATTATTTTATTTAGCAAGGATGCTTTAAATTAATTAAAAGTGATGATAAAGACATTTGTAATGTTACAAAAGATTTCTATTTCAGATAAATGCTGTTCTTCTGAACTTTCTATTCAAAGCAACCTGAAAAAAAATTATACTCTGCTGTTTTTAACATAATAATTATGATGATGATGATGATAATAAAAAATGTTTTTGAGCAGCAAATCAGAATATTACAATGCTTTCTGAAGGATCATGTGACTGGAGTAATGATGCTAAAAATGTAATTCATTCTTGTGATTTCAAAGCTACATTTAAAAATATATTCAAATAGAAAACGGTTATTTTAAATAGTAAAAATATTTCAGAATTTTACTGTTTTTGCTGTACTTTGGATCAAATAAATGCAGGCTTGGTGAACAGAAGACACTTCTGTAAAAAACATTTCAAAATCTTACGGTTCAAAAACTTATGACTAGTAGTGTACAGTTTTATACATGTTGCGATTTTTATTTTATTAGGATTCCCCTTTTTTTCTCCCACTACTTTTTTTTTGCATTAATATCTGTATGCATTGTCATCTAATCTTCATTTTTCAGAAGTAAGTGCATCTCTTTTATGTCCTTCAAGTTGTTTCTTAATGCTTTTTTTTTTTAATACTGGAAGGTATTTTGCTGTGTCAGTAGTGGCTTTAATCTTCAATATGACTATTTCTGTGCTCACACACATTTGCACGAAAGCAGTCATTGGCGTTAATGTTAGGTTGTTTTGTAGTTAGCACGCTTGCTATATCTCTGCTGGGCGGCTGGGAGCTTTTCAACTGATGGCTCTGCTCTTTTCTTCTTGGCAATCTCTACTTTCCATTTTCTCTCTGTCCTCTGCTCTTTGCATGCGCCTGTCCTCTGCTGCTCGCTGAAATTGCTCAGCTATCACCTGATCAGGTAATGAGGATGAGTATATTAGGGTCTTGATTTGTTCTGTTTATGTCTGTTTGTATTTTTCGTTCCAGTAATTATCATTCTTAGTGCTTTTACTTTAGTGTTGCTCTTTAATCCTTTTAAGTGTTCTCAGTCACTTTATCTCATCAAATATTTCAAGATCCAATACTTAATGCGCAGAACTTTGTGGCACTTTCAAAGCCTCAGAAGTGTGTTTTGTTGACTGTGTGTTGTCATGTTTTTTCCTCAGGTGGAAGATGAGTGGTATGCGCAGCTACAACCCTGAGGAGATCATGCTAAGCACTGTAGTATATCGGCCAAGTCGTGACGTCAACCTCATGAAGGAGAAACTGATCTTCTCAGGTGAGACTCACGAGCACACAGCTGTGTGGAGATAAAGCCTGGTTAATACAGCCACGGAACAAATTAATTCTCTGTGACCTCTGCAAATGGCTGTTGAACATCGCCACCTGGTGGCAGTCATAATGCACCTTCAGTATCTGTATTCATACCTGCATATGGTAACACTTTACAATGAGGTTAAACATTAGTTAATGCATCAGGTATCAAGAACAGTTTTTTGTGATTTTTACAGAAATGTTATACGCTATTAGTCAAAAGTTTTTGAACAGTAAGATTTTTAATTAGTTAGTAAGTCTCTTTTGTTCACCAAGCCTGCATTTATTTGATCCAAAGTACAGCAAAAACGGTAAAATTTTGAAACATTTTTACTATTTAAAATAACTGTTTTCTATTCGAATATTTTATAATGTAATTTATTCCTGTGATTTCAAATCTGAATTTTTAGCATCATTACTCCATTCACATGATCCTTCAGAAATTATTCTAATATTCTGATTTGCTGCTCAAAAACATTATTATTATTATTATTATTATTATTATTATTATTATTATGTTGAAAACAGCTGATTTTGTTTCAGGTTTTTTTGAATAGAAAGTTAAGAAGAACAGCAATTATCTGAAATAGAAATCTTTTGTAACATTAAAAATGCCTTTATCATTCCTTTTGATCAATTTAAAGCATCCTTGCAAATTGGATATTTCTAAATAATAATAAAAATAATAATAAATGTTTTTTGTTTTTTGTTTTTTTTTAATTCCTTTACTGGAGTTATTACAGCTCCAGTGAAACATTATATGATTGAAATCAACCAGAATGTTCAAAAATAATGTTAAGATGGTTCACATAGCCAGTGATTCAGAAACAAGTCATTGCGGTTGTATAAACTGTCATATGACACTCTGTCTCGTAGTCTGTATACTTACACAATCAGTGGTCAATAGTCCAGTCTTATTACCAGTACTGACATCACTCAATATGCAGGGGAAGATGTGGCACAAAAGTGTTGTTGTAGGCTCTGTGAATGTTCATTCCCATAAAAAAGACCTCCAGTATTGCCCCCTATTGGACAAATCTGCCCTGTGAAACTCTGGCTAATAAGTTTTATGTTCGTTTCATCCCTCAGAGATCAACAATGGTGTCGGGAGCACAGATGAGCTTTCCGCATACACAGGAAACGGACTGGGCGCGTATGCATGCGATGACATCATGACACCCGCATGTCACGCAACGAAACTTTAGCGATGACTTGAATCCATTTTATGGAGCTCAAAATAATTAATTTAGACCGAGTTGCTTTTTGAACATTCATCTCCAATGGGTCTTTATTTTGGATGGTTTTTGTTGGTTCTTGGACACACTGTATTCCACTGATTCAGTGTTCTGCTTTGACGCCTTACATACTGATGTTTTTTTTTGTTTTTTCTGTATTGAACGTATTTAAAATGGAGCTGAGTTATTGTAAAGTTTAGGTAATAAAAGTGTCCTATTATTAATGTTTCTGAAGAACAGATCTGAAGATGAATGGATTTAATGTTAAAGCATGCAGAGATTCAGAGCCCTTGTAAAGCTTGACTGTAGGCTGATATGATTATTTATTTTTATTTTATTTTGTAAAATATCATTTGCTTGCTGGTGATTCGTATATAATTGCACTAGCTTAAGATCAGTTTTCTTCTACCTTGCTATGTCGATGTCTTAAGTGATTTGTTTTGAAATAAAATCTCTGAATTGCATTGTGAGTGTTTTTCATGAGGTGTTCAAATGGGTTTTAAAGGTAATTATTGCTGGAAATTAAGCAGTATCCACCTTACTTTTCCTGAAAGAGAGGGCATGGCCATTTTGTAAATTTTAATTTTATTTATGAGTCTAGCTTCTGCTTTTATCCGCATCCAGCTATTTTTTAGCTGTACAAAACAGCTTGCAATATTGCAAATTGGTGTCTCTTACCATGCTATTTTAATGTATTATCTTAGTATTATCTTAAAGGGGTCATCGGATGCTAAGTTCACTTTTATATGTTGTTTGAACATGAATGTGTGTTGGCACTCTATGTACAAATCTACCCTATAATGATAAAAATCCATGCAGTGGTTTTTAATTAATCTGTAAAAATAATATTTCCTTTTTCAAATCGAGCTGTTCTCAGATGCCTGTCATTGTGGCGTCACAGCGACAGAGGCCGCTCCCACGATAGTTGATTGACATGAGCGTTTTACCTCAGGTCAGTTGTAACAGTCCAACCTCCATCGTTTTGATGCCGGAGCAGGGATGTAAGTTAGACAAGAATTGAGGGATTGAAGTGTTGTGTTGCTGGATGTAATAATGAACGTAGTGGTCGTTATTTACTCATCTGAGCCACTGAAGATGCAGTGGATTGTTTGTGAAGGGAATGCGCCTCCCGATCTACATATATCCATCTATGTTCACGCAAATCATTCGTGATCCAGCTTTACTTAGAGCAGAAGTGAGTATAAGGGTGTTGTTTTTTTGTTTTTTTTTTATCTTTGCGGTCGCCTTTCCTAACAATGTGCTAGTTAGCAAGTTTAGCGGCTAAAGTAAACAGGCTCGTCACTCCACAGAGAGAAGAGGGGGTGGGTTTAGCAGAGCTCATTTGCATTTAAAGCAGCCTCGACCAGAATGAGATGATTTTTGCAGAGCTGATTTTGGCAAGGTAAAAAGGGTGTTGTTTTACACTACCATTGAGAATTTTTAACCAAAGTATATTAGAGACTTTTCATTGAGACCCTAAAGAATCATATCAACTTGTGGAAAATGGGCATTCGATGACCCCTTTAATTATGAACACACTGGTTTGTATTGCAAACAGTTTAACACTTTTTTACCCACACTGTTATTCTTCTAATTATTTCCCTATAGAGTGTTTTCGCAATGCGTCATCAGTCAGCCATATTGGCAGCACTAAACCTAAACAATGCCACTGAACCGAACAAAACTTGCATATTTTGCTGATTATTTCTGTTGAAAATTTTCAATTTTTGTCATGTTTTGGGCTGTACTAATCAGTCAGAACGAGGAAAAAACTGTACTACAGACTGCCACAAGTTAAAACAAATCAAGGAGATGAGTGCAAAATACTATCTGAGGAACAAAAGGTGTTTGTGGTTGACCAAACTGAACCATGATTTCCAGCGCAAGAATCTTGACCACATTCATGTTTGTTCGATCATTTCCGGTCAGGTAGGTTAAATATTAGGTTAATATCTTAATTAATACTGCTTGTATGCATCTTTACCACCGGTTAACCTTAGTTTTTTTTTTTTTTTTTTTTTTTTTTTTTT